>JAYEPQ010000003.1:70658149-70875649 GCA_036321105.1 Dracaena cambodiana | reverse complement strand
ATCCAGATATATGACAGCAATCTTCAGCTCTGCAAATAAAAAAATTTAAGGGAGGGGGTAAATTTTGTAGAAAATAGGAGAGGATCGTTATAGGGAAGCTTGCTTAAGTGAGATTCGTTTAAGTATAAAATGCCCAGACCCTAACGAACTTAAAAGCAAAATTCTACATTAAAATATTCCGTTGCCGGGACTTGAACCCGGGTCTCTCGGGTGAGAGCCGAGTATCCTAACCAACTAGACTACAACGGAATGTTGTACGAAGTCTGATGTATGTAAATTAGTAATATTTCTAGAATTCCACTAAAATCTTTAGTTTATGTGGACCTAATCCAACCGAGAAGTTTACAAATAAAGGATTTTTGAAATTTTGTGTAAAACTCTTCCTTCCTAATAAAAAATGATCCCATAAGTAAATCTCTTGTTTGCATGTGAAGTCGATAATGCACATTTTTTTTCTTCTTCTTGCTTATGGTAGGAGCCCTATCCAGGCAAATAAGTTTGTAAATTGTGATAGTGACTAAGGGTGTATTTGGCAAGTTGGAAGTTGTGGAAGTAAGGAAGAAATTGAGAAGTAACTTCTAAATTTGAAGTAAAAGAATAATTCTCTTTTTGTATTTGTTTACTAATGTATTGGAAGAAGAAAGTGTATTTGGAAGTGAAGAGTATTATTTAATTAATTAATTAAATAAACATACTTTATTTTATTTTATTTATTTATTAGAGATAAAAATATAACTTTTGAAAAACAATGATGACATGCAAATAAAAAAAATATTTTTTTATTTTTCTTCTTTCACTTCTTATTTACTTTCAACCCCAAAATATAAGAGTGTGTTTGGCTCATGAAAGTAATGGAAGTTGAAGAAGAAATTTAGAAGTAATTTTCAGAATTGAAATAAGAGAAGTTGATTAGTTAAGAAGAAGAGGATGAAAGAAAAAACTTTGGATTTAGTTATTAGGGAAAAAAGAGGGAAAGATAGAAAATTGAATGTGTTTACGGAGAACAGTTAAAGATAAGAGATTAAAAGATATAATGTTTGCTTAAATAATTTGAGAAGAACCAAAAGAGAGTTGGATTTAATTATTACGATAGACTGAAGTGCCACATAGGCACCACCTCATCAATTAAGAAGTAATTTCCAACTTTATTCTTGACCAAACAAACACTTAAAAGAGTGAAAGTAGTTTTACTTTCACTACTTGCATGCAAACAAACACACCCTAATAGTCTCTTGTACATGTATTGTATTAACCGACTGAAAGAAAAAGAAAAATTGAAAAAAACGTGACTAGAGATGGGGTGAGGAAAAATAAAGAGGTATTTACTGGTTTGTCCCTTAAATCTTTATATATTATGATTTTGTCCCCCAAATCTTCGTATTTAGGATTTTGTCTTCCAAATCTCATAAGTTACAACAATTTCCCTCTCTAATCTTTCCTAACACAGTTAAATATTTAACCATTTTACCAATCTTTTCCTCTACTATTTTCCTCTTATTTTCTCCTTCCTCTTCCTCCTCTCTTCTCCTTTTCTTCATTATTTGTCCTCTCTTCCATCAAATATTTAATTGTGTTAGGGAAAGTTAGAGAGGGGGACTAAATTATTGTAACTTATGAGATTTGGATGACAAAATCCTAAATACGAAGATTTGGGGGACAAAATCATAATATATAAAAATTTGAGGGACAAACAAGTAAATACCCCAGTAAAACGTGGTCGGCAGGACTCGAACCTGCGCGGGCAAAGCCCACATGATTTCTAGTCATGCCCGATAACCACTCCGGCACGACCACTAATTAAGATTTTTCACTCATATTTAATGATTTAATATATTTTCTAAATTGTTTCCGCAAAGCTGGCCGGCCCTGCCGACTGCTGCTACTACTGCTTCTATTGACATGGACATTGCTCAGCAGAGGTTTCAAATTTTAATTTTGAGGTCGTTGCTCCAGAGATTTCGACTGGCACAAATATGACACAATTACTAGCTTGGTGTTGCTCAACACATTATAAAGAACAACTATTCTCCAAAACGAGGAGGCGATAATTGTTCTAGAGTTTTCAAAATTAAACCAAGTTCACCATGAACAAGGACAACCATCAAAGAACAATTTCATTGGGACTTTCTTGGGTTAATTTCATATCTCATGTCTATCTTTAACACGTTTGACCAAATAATCTGTCTTTTTTTCCAACTCATTAACAGACCTAAGTATATTTTTTCAAGAAAATCATCATTTAGGCGCATGCGTCAGTACCGAAGAACCCATTTCTGATACTGCTTGGTCAAAACAAAAGATATTGCCGATAGATAGAAGCACTTCTTCCTGGGAGTTTCCAAAGGAGCACACCACTTTACCTTGCGAGCCCACTATTTAGTTATTTTTTTGTCCAGACAATCCTTAAAAAGTGGGTTCATTGGAAAAAATGATGTGCTCCCTTGGAGACTCCCGGCATGGTTAGTTCAGTCAAATAAACTCTCGTACCAGCTTCCGGTTGTTCATTAATTTGACCTTAGATTAGAGCTTCTTTTATTCCTCAATATTTTCTTTTTTCCCCATTAATCACTCAGATTCGTTCATTTTCACGCAGAGATCTTCGAGTATGTTCACCTAATCTACCACTACAAATACGCCTCCATGTGCTTTAGCAATATTGTTGGTCAATTCCATATTAAGTACTGCTTTTCGCGTGCCACGTCAGCATCTTCTTTACACTCCATCTAATTTTAAACTTGTTATGTTCAAAAATTGTAAAGAATATTTTTAGTATTTGAGTTGGCGATAAATAAAATAAGACGAAGGGTAGGATAAAAAACTACTAGCTAGGTTTGTGCCAGAAAAACGTCTTGCTTGACGATCGATAGGAAAGAGTTCAAAAAGGAAGAGAAGGCGAGAAACATTTGTAAACGAAGGCAGCATCGGGACACGACAGGAACCACTCTATTCAGTAAGCAAGTTCCCGATGCTGACTCTCCCAACCCTTGTCGAGATGGACACATGTTGTTTGAGCAAAGTATTCCCTCAATGAGGACTGTCGTCATATGTAAGGGATCTCGGATACAAGTGTCTGAATTATCACTTATATGGAAATGCTTGAAGGATTCTTACGCTGGGCTCGAGCAAGAGAAGATGGGAGGTAGGTGAAAACCAACGACGTCTCTCAATCTAGTCCAAGATATCATCAAGTAGGCCTTGTGCATAATCGCCCCCAGCTCTTCTTTTCTTTAGCCTCTGTACAAGAGTAATGGAGTCTCTCTCCTCGAGATACACCCAAGATCTCAACTGCGAACCACTGTCTAGCCCAAGCACCTATATATAAGCTCAACAAGTGTAACTGATAATCCATGAACATGGAGTCCTTTTGCAATGGCTTGCTTCTTTCTGATCATAAAACCAGCTTCGCCTTTATCGGTTACTAGGTTTAGACCACCATCAAAGTAAATCTTTAGCACGAGAAGGGTTGGTGATCCCCAATATAGGATGATTAGTTTTAAAAAATGAGTATTTTTTTTTTTTACATGTTTGGTGCCACAAACCCTATATTAGCAATGTGAGCTTTGGGGAATTTCCAAAGGAGCACACTTTTTTCCTAGTGAGCCCATTTTTCCTAGTAAGTATATCCTCTCTTTTGAAAAGAGAAGTTTTTTCCTAGTGAGCACACCTAAAATTCCAAAAACTATCATTTTCTATTTTTCTCCTAATATTGCAGGAAGTTCCGGTCTAGACAGTCCGGAACCTCTATGGTGGATCCGGGCTTACAGTCCCGGATCTACCTTATTAGATCCGGGGTATCTAGTCCGGATCAAGAAAACCATAGTGGATCCAAATCTATCTTCCCTAGTTCGCTTCTCAACGTCGTCTCCGACAACTCCTCCACCGCACGGCCGCACGGATGGCATTACTCACTTCAGCTGAGAATCCACAATCTAAAGCAAAAACTCAAATCAAAATCAACAAAAAAACCTATTTTTCCCCAACAAAAAAAAAAATCCCAAATTTACATACTCTAACACAAATAATCCCATCGATGAGGATGGTGACGTTATCACTGGAGATGGCCGATTAGTCGGAGATGTATATGAACTACTCCTTGAGAGAGTGGACATAGATTTCTTTGTCGACGATCGGGATGAAGAAGTCCATCCCTCTCTCTAAGGTTTTGTAATACTTTAGACCGAAGTCATCGCGGCGGCCGACCCTGAAGTGGCGGAGGAGAGCAGAGGCGACGGCGGCGGCAGTGGAAGGGTAATGATGGTGGAGGAGATGAGAGAGAGAATAGAGAGGTTGAAGATGAGCATATTTTTAGCCTAAAATTTAAATGTCAAAGTCGTAAATAAAAGTAATTTTTTAAGTGGGCTAAGAAAAATGGTGTGCACCTCTAGAAACTCCCGAGCTTTGTGATGAGTTAAAAAGTAAATGATAATTCGTAAGACTATAAATTGTTACATGACATTAACTCCACTTTCTTTCAACTGATGAACCACTAACTGTTCCATGATGCTAACATTCTCAACACACAGATCTACATGAAATAAGAAAAGCAAGAATAACAACATGCAGTTATCACTGACCAGCACAATGCACCCACAAAGAGAGGCATCAAGCCACAGCAAACCACACTTCCAGCTCCACTGAGGCAAGTTCAGCATTCAATCCATAAACTATTATGGCAAATCTCTCTCTCAGCAAAGCAACTCTAGACTTTTCGATAAAGACATTTCTAGCAGGAAAAAGTCCCGTAATTCAACCGTTCAGAGAAAATTAAAGGAGGCAAAATATTTCATCTTTCATTGTTTGTAAACACTCTCTAGCTAGCAAAAGAATACCACCACCATACTGCAACAATAACATCCCAATCCTATATCAAACTAAAAACAAAGAACAAAAACGACAAACCCAATCCAAATGCATCATCAGCTACAACACTTTGATATGCAAACGAGGAATATCACCAAGAAAACCAAACAAGACAGCCCAACGGCCACGCCAAGCACAGCCTTGTTCGGCCCATGCCCATGCCCATGATCTCCTCTGCTCTTCCCACTCTCATCACCACCATAACTATCATCGCCGCCACCATCATCGTAATCCCCCGAGTCCGTCCTCGTCGATTTGTCAGGCGGTGGCGACGCCGGCAACCCGTACTTATCGCACGGCGCAATGCCGAGCTCTAACTTGGACGAGAGCAAGCTATGGTTGTAGCACAAATTACTATTCCCACCGATTTTGAACACCTTCAACCTCCTGATGAACGAGAGATTGAAGGGCACGAGTCCTTCGAAGCTATTATCCTGCAAGTTCAGATACTTCAATTTCTTCATTTCCGCCAAGAACCTCGGCAATGTACCGTTGAACTGATTCGAGCTGAGATCCAAATGGGTCAGCTCGGGGATGTTCCTGATCGAGTCCGGTATGGGCCCCGATATCGAATTCATGGAGAACGACACGTTCTTCAGATAGATCAGGTCTCCGATGGTGTCGGGCAGCGTCCCGGACAGCGCATTGGAGCTGAGGTTGAGCAGCTCGAGCGATCCGAGCACGTTGATCGAGCTCGGCACGGGGCCGGTGAGGCGATTCGAGGAGAGGTCGAGGCGGGTGAGGTTGAGTGAGTGCCAGTGGTGGGGGATGCTGCCGGTGAGGTTGCAGCCGGAGACGGTGGCGGAGGCGAGGTGGGGCATCTGGGAGAGGAAGACGAAGGGGGCGGAGGCGGAGACGGGGACGTAGGCGATCTCGAGGGAGGTGAGGTTCTTGAGGCGGGAGAGCCAGATGCCGGAGAGGAGGCGGAGGGAGGAGACGCAGGAGAAGGAGCGGAGGGAGGAGGCGAGGGGGGGAGGGAGAGGGCGCCGGAGAGGGGGGGCGGGGCAGCGGAGGAAGGAGAGGGAGCGGAGGGTGGAGAGGGAACGGAGGGCGGTGGAGGGGATGTCGAGGTCGGGGGGGCAGTCGGAGAGGGTGAGGGAGACGAGGTGGCGGAATGGGGCGGAGGAGTCGCACTCGGTGGTGGCGTTGCGGCGGGGGGAGCAGGGGTCGATGGTTGTGGGGAGGCCCATGGACTGTAGGGCGGTGAGCTGCTTGGGGTCTAGGGTTGAGGTTGGGGTTGTGAGGGTGAGTGTAGTGAGGAGGAGAGAGAGGGGAAGGAGGAGCTCCATTGTTGGGTTGGAGTGAGAGAGACAGAGAGAGAGAGAGAGAGACAGTGAGGTGTTGGAGGAAGGAGAGAGAGAGAGAGAGAGAGAGAGGACAGAGGAGGAATATTTTAGGGAATGAAGGATGGAACTAAGAGTAAAATATAACTATATTATATGTTTGAAAAAAAGGGAGAAAATTTTTAGTGTAAGAAAATAGGGGAGTTTCCAACGGAGCATTTTTACTAGTGAGCCCACTTATCAATTTTCAGCCCACTTTACAATCCAGTAGCTCAATAGGAAAATTGGTGTGCTCCTTTAGAAACTCCCGAAAATAGAGGATGAGCTTTGGGAGTTGTTTGGATTGGGGATGGCGGTGGGATGCATGTTTTTTAGGGAACTTCTAAAGGAGCACACCAATTTTCGTAGTGAGGCTATTCAGTGAAATGAAATTTTGATCGGACTGAAAGTTGAGAAGTGAACTCACTAGGAAAAATGGTGTGCTCCTTTGGAAACTCCCATTTTTTAGGGTTGGAATTTTTCAGTACATGGTTTGATTTTGATTACAAGATCCATGGATTACTTGCTTGCTAACATTTGATAGTTAGTAAGTTTGCTCTAGAAATTAGAGGGGATGTTAAGAGTGTGTTTGTTTACATGGAATATGAGGCAGCAGGAATAATGTTATTTTTAAAATTTTATGTATTTGTTTGATCAAAAAATATGATAAAAATTACTTTTTAATAATAATTTAGATTTTCATGACACATGAACGTCTCAATTTTACTTCATATAAATTTTGAATGGAAGAATAATTAGAAGTAAAAAGTATTATTTTTTATTATCTTATATTTTTTTTTAAAAAAATAAATATTTTATTTTTCTTTATCTCTTCTTTCTTCTAAAATGTAATGAATAACATCAATATCTAATATCTAATATTGGAAATAAGTTACTTATTTTTAAAAAAGTTACTGTCACTTTTCTCAAGCATGACTTGTGTACGTTGGGGCTCACCAAGCTGTTGTAGAATTTTGGACCGAGTCCATTTTTTTTTCGTGCTGGGTTATGTCGTCTCAGGACATGAGTCAGGATCACACGTGGCCCTGAGATGCAACGATACGAGGCCTAATTGGGAGCACAAAACTCTACTTTGTGAGCACCACGACCTAATAGTAAAGAGATTTACACCATAGGGGAAAATGGTGCTCACTAAGTCAAGTGTGGTGCGCAGTTAGAATTTCCCAGACATGTGCAGATGCCACTGGAACCTCGGATTTCCAAAATTGCCCCTTTAAAAGAGATTTCATGAGAGCTAGTTCAAAATGCATGGAATTGTTCGGTTCGATGGAAATTGAGTTACATGCACAAAATGCTATAGCTACAGCTCCATTTGCTTTGTTAGTTTTGCTACATTTTTATAGCAAATGCTACATTTGTTACCTGCAACTCTATTAAAACATCCTCTGTGTGAAAGTAAATTAGCCTAGTTGATAATATCTCTCTTAAAAAAAAAAGACATTACGTTTTCCAATGTTAGTTAGGAAATTTAACTCGGATAGCTAATAAGTTTACAACCTAAGAAAAATGTCATATTTATGAAAGAAGAAAAAAAAAACTTGCAAGATTTTATTTAAGTTTTCTCGAATAAAAAAAATTACTATTCAGATTGTTGCCCGCAACTCTAACTATTATAGATAGAGATAATAATGTACGCATTCACAGATCAATTTTTTACCTTCTATATAAAAAAATTTGAATTAGAAAAATAAAATTTTTATTTTTAAATTAAAATTTTGTACAGAATGAATCAAAATTTGACCCATGAACGCATCTATTAACACCCATAATTATAGATTATTTGCCATACTCGAGACTTGCTTTGAAGCCCGACTTTAATAATGGTAAGATTCTTAACAAATTCCACTTACTTGGACATATTGTCTGACATTCATTTTATCCCAAGTACTTAGGGTAGGTTACATAAACCAAAACAGAATCACGCGTGATCGCTCACACTGATAATCTTTCGAGTCAAACTCACGCACTTATATATTTTTTTTCTATGTTATCTACATTAAATCTCCATTTGAATTCAGAACCTCTCACAAATTGAAAAGGGAAAGGGTCATTGGCGAAACTGCACTATACATACCCCTTTTACCATGTAGTTTTGGTGGGTAATGTCTTAAAAAGCATACAAATGAAGTGTTTTACTCAAGCATGTACTTTTTTGTGTCAATGTAACCACAAAAGAACCTTCAAGCCAAACCTCTTGAATGCTCCAAATACTTGACCCATAAATCTTGTTCATTTAATTCCACCCACCCCCCCCCCCAATTTTATAATTTCATAAAGTCTTCAATAGACATCTACTATATGAATAGAATTGAACTCTCTATGTGACTCTTGTGACACAAACTGCTAGGTTTCTCCCCATCAATTCAGAATTAATCTACTTATATCAAAAGTCCCACATGCCTCTCACATGGGCCCTAACCCTAAACTCAAATCATGGCCTCTCAATACCAACTCATTCTCTGTCATTGTCCCTCCATTGTTGGTGGATGAAAGATCAGTGCCATGATGACCAACACAACAGCCATAGCTTAAATATTACTCCTCAATACAATCTCAAGTTAACAATGATGTGAAAACTCTCCACTGCCTGCTATAATCATTGGAGCTTCCTCTTCACAGTTGGATTGGGGATTCTAAGTTCTTTACCAATACCCACAAATAGAGAGAGATTCTACAGTCATGATACTTCATGTAAAAGTTCAACCTAAATTTGGCAAAATTCACCTGATACATTGTAAGAAGCTTTATGTGGACCTCAACAGATGAAGAAATATTTGCTTAGATATAAACAAACGCTACTTACAGCTCTTTGCAGTGTTACTGATAATTCAATAGGCTGGAAAGGTCATGATCCATCCGAAACAAACAAAAAAAGAAGCAGAATTCATCTGATGTTTGCATAAAGCTTTAGCAGTCGATGGAAGTGCAGTTCAGGGACGAGGTGGTGCTATCGGAACTGCTCAAGAATGGATCAATCTTCACCCAAACAAGCGAGAAGACTGATGCCAGCAGAACGGACCACAGAATGACAATGGTTGGGGTGCGGTTCTGCCTGCCCATGAGACCCTTGAGGAACGGATATAGATGAAGTATCACCCAAAACGCAAAGAATACTTTCCCAAACAGAGGCCCCCAAGCTTCGTATCCGCTGTTCAGTGCATCGGAGAAGCCAGCAACCACACCCACCAGATTGACAACCAGAATGGTTGTCGGAGGAATTAGAAGCGTAGTCCACTTTAACTGGTAGAGCTCACCAAACTCACCATCATCGGAAGCTTTTGCTGTCACAGTGAAGTTGGTGTCAACTCCAGCCAGCATCTTCAGAAATCCTTGGAACACTGCAAAGAGATGAGCAGAGACACCACCAATCACCCAGAACTGTTCATTCCTCCACCAGTCTTCTATGCCAATGCCACTCCACCGGAGCTCGAGCACACTTGTGAGGATGATGGAGATGAAGAGGCCAAGGAACAACATACTTGCAAGGTTGGAAAGCTGTGGTGATTCGAGTGGACAAAGTTACGATGATTAGAACTCCCGTAAATGAACCATGTGTTGGTAACTGTTAATGCATCTTTGACAGGATTTAAAGGCTACAGTAGAATAAATCCCTACAAAGTGTCAAAGTTTTCTTAGAAACCCCCATGATCTTTTTTATGTTATGTAAACCCCTATGGAGTTTCAAATTTCATGGAGACCCCCAAACAGCATAAAAGAGAAATTAGTTGATCGATTTAAAAATGCAACAAATATCCACTCTTCCCTAATTTCGGATATACATGCAAAGTAAAATATAGTAGATCAAAAAGTGGGTATTTAAAAAGGTCGAAGAGTGTGTGTATATAAAGTATGTTTAAATCGATACACTAATTTTTTCGCTAATACTATTTGGGGATTTCTATAAAATTTGAAAGCTCACGGGGGTTTGTATAACATAAAATAGCTCATGGGGGGTTTCCTGGAAAAACACGATAGGATTTGTTTGTACTTTATCCAGATCTAAACATAGAGTTGCAAAGAGAATTATGTGACAAAAGAAGTTTATGGGGAAAATGATAAATATTTACCGTTGGAATAATAAACTTTCCAGTGAGAAGGCAGATAGCAGGCAGCGAACAATAAGCAATAAGAGGGAGCGATGTGAATGGATAAACGATGGTATTAATATATGCCAATCTCTGCAACCATTTTAGACGACCACCTCCATATCCGTACCACAGTGGGCAGTGACGGCTGAGAAAGATTTCGACAGAACCAAGAGCCCAGCGAAGGACCTGATGCAACCGATCAGAAAGATTGATCGGAGCAGATCCTTTGAAACATGGCCTCAACGGCATGCAGTAAATTGATCTCCATCCACGGCAGTGCATTTTGAAACCTGTTAAAATGTCTTCTGTCACAGATCCATATATCCATCCAATCTGAAAAGAGAGGCACAAATCTATGCTTCAGTTGAGATCCAAAGTAAGGTTGAATCTCTTGCAAATGACATGGAGGGAATATAGATTAAATTCAAACATCAAATGATCAAGGCAATAGAGATAACTGTTAAAATGAGTTCAAATGTTAAGAGGCGTTGCCCGTCTACATACACATATAAAAACAAATATGTGCTTAGTCCAGTGGTTAAGAGGAACTGTGGTCAAAGCTGACGGAAGGGTTATCCAGGGCTCATAGCAAGAACACAAACTTCAGATAAACATGCCCATACATACATATATATTAGCTATTTGTCAGGTGTAAGGGCATCATAAGCCTTGCATGAGAGACAAATCAAGAGTTTAAGCTTTACAACAATCCATCTTTGAGTTGTCAAGGCCGAATCTGTGGCAAACAATGAGGCAATAGCTTTGTTTTGTTTAACTCATCAGGTCTAAAGTTATGACTTTAGTGTACAGGGACGATAAGAGACCCATGGACTCTTGAGCATGAGTGCAGCAGTAAAAGTTATCATGTTTGGCAACTTCATGAATATTGTTTGCAATCTTCAGTTTCATGCTTCAGTTGTAGAATAAAAGCCACACCAAAGAAATCAACACACCTTTAAGATTATGAGATAAATTCTTCAGTATAGAAAATTAAATTAAACCTTTCAAAACTAGAGAAGGAACTAAATATTTGTCGGATAAATAAATCCTACCAAATTTCTTTCCATGTTCACAAGTGGTTCCTTTTATGTCAAAGAAAGGTGAAGTACTCATATGCTTACCTCTTTTCCCCACTCAGTTTTCTCCTCATATCCACAGCTAATAACATGAATTGCTTCATTTATCAGTGTCGATGGGTTAGCAGAGTCGGGCACTCCACCATTCTCCATTAAAGTGGATTCAATGAACACCAAAGACAGCCCAAAAGTCTTCTCGAAACTCATTTGCGAGATCAATAATGATCTCTCATATTCATCATAATCTGTATTTATTAATCAAAGCGCATTAAAAGTCAGTTGAACTGAAAACAATCTTTTTTTGTTAATTAACTGAAAACATTTTACTGGAAATAAGACCGTATAAAGCATACTCACTGTCGATTTCTTTCAGATTAAATATAGCAGCATTGAGATCTTCTCTTTTGGAATCTCGAACATCAACCTGATCTTCTGCATCCTTTTTTGAGCGACAGCAGCAGCAGCAGCTGCAGCACCATGAGCAAAATGAACTCTTGGGAAGGCTGGGTAGAGATGGTGGTCCATACCCATAGAGAGCTTGCCTATTAAAAACACAACCAGTTCCAACATAGACAGGTCCTTGGATACCGTCAAGCCCTTTCATGTTAACCTATACGTATCAGAAGTATTAAAAAAGGGAAAAAAGCTAAATTTTTTGAAAAAATCAGTACAAATGAATTTGAGCAGTTGTTGCATGATTTCTTCAGATACTTACATCGAAGAAGACAATATTTCTATTGGCATATCGGTCACTACGATCTATACCATCAAATCTCTGAGGAAACTGAATATAGCAGACATCTCTGCCTACTTGCGGGTCCATCATGAAACACATTGCTTCACGAATTGCCTTGCTATTGTTAACATAATGATCACAATCGAGGTTAAGAATGTATGGAGCATTTGTAAGGATTGCTGAGACTCGAACCTGTGAGACATAGTAAGTGAAATGTTGTAAAGCATATTACGAAATTGCATAGATATGAAGAGAATATTTTTGCCTGGATAAGGAGGATTCAATACCAGAGCATTCATGGCACCAGCTTTTTTGTGGTGTTGATATCCTGGTCGCTTTTCTCTTGAGACATAGACTAGCCGAGGAAGCTCATTTTCTTCTATGTCATGAGCACCACTATTTCCAAGAAAGACCTGAAATAGAACTTCCAGAATCAAACACTATCTAAGATCTCTGATAATCAGCAACGTATTGCTCAAGATTGAGTTACAACCGTTGGTATAGTAATATGTTCCCATAAAAAATGTGAACAAAAGGATGATTATATTATTTTAAATGACAGAAGATAGAAGGGCAAGAATTCACAGATTATACAGCACATTTTATTTGGCCAATTTAAATGGTGTCTCCACACCATGATGCATTTTTCTCGTCATGTGTGTAGATTGGATAACTGGAAAGTATCCTGTGTACAAAGACTTTCCTTGCATCCATAAAATTAAGATGCACAAAGTGTAGAACAGGCAAACAATGCCAATGAAAGCAGCAATCTGAAAATTGAATGAAATGCAGAAATTGAAAAAAAAAAAATTGTACAATGAAACAAAATAATAAACAACCAAACCATTGTAGCATGAAGTCATCTCCAGAAAATAGCTAATTATCCCGGGTAGTTGCTTACAGAGATCTAAACTCATAAATGTATCATATTAGAGAGACTTGCAGTTTAGGAGCATGGTGGAATCTCACTAAATGAGAGGTTCTAAAATCTTCAGACCTGAATCATGCCAGGATGGTTTCGTGGATTATTCCCTGGCCAAGGTGTTCCATCTTGCATGAGCCACCCTTCCTCCGGTGTTTTCTGAGCCTTTGCAACTAAACCATTTATCCTAACCTTGAACTCTTCATAATCTCTCTGTAACAAAATTTAACAGTTAGCATTCTGTTCCAGCAGTAATATGCTTCCGAACTTTCACTTGAATTTATTTCATCATATTTCTACTATTAAGGACAGGCTTTTGAAAGCTTGGAAAGTAAGAAATATCAAATAAGTAGTTGATCCAGAAGGAAAAAGTTAACAACACCTTAATTGGCACTTGTATACTTACTTTCATTGCCCTGCGTTCTTTAACAAAGGATGGCTGTACTTTATCTTTCAAGTAGTCAATCTTCTGTGAAAAATAAAATTCGGGTGCCCTTGGTTCAATCGAATATTTTTTACAAAAAGGAACCCACTTCCTTGCAAACTCCGCAGTTTCCGCAAGAGACTCAAAAGTAAGCATAGCAGAACCATCATCAGAAACATAGCATGAAACTTTCTCAACAGGATAGTCCACAGCAAGAATTGAAAGAACAGTATTCGCAGTAATGAGTGGTGGTTCTTTTAATGGGTCCACGGTACTGACGAAGAAGTCCACAGCAGAAAGGTCACAGTATTCACCATCCTTTTCATATCTGGGAAGAAAAGAATCAAAATCAATATCACTCGCATGTAGGAAGTGTAAATTTACAATATTATAGGTTTTGGTTTCATGTTTTTTATAATATCATTTGTGGTAATAGAATGAGCAAGCTTTGATATGAATATGGAAGTTTAACATAAGAAGCAAAATTAACAAAGATTACATGTTTAAATAACTACAACAAGAAGTAAGTATAGGGTAGGAAGCAATGACTAAAGTTCAGAACTTTCAATCCAGCTGACTCAGTAATCAAGATCAAAAAGGCAACCTATACTGTTAGGATACTTAAAATTTCTTCAAACAAGGTTATAAAATTGAGCTTTGAAAGCCATAACTGGCAAAAAAGGAAAAAAAGAAGAGAGGAGAAATTCAGCAGTCTTAACACTGTAATTTAGCTGGACAAGGTAATATTTGAGAAGATTTTGTATCTCACAAACGAAAGCAGGTGTATGGCCAAAGTGATAGAGTTAGTGTCTGCTTGAACCCAACGAGACTTAGTATTAGATGCTTAAAAGAATAAAAAAATAGAACAGATCAGAAAATATTTCATTCATCAAAACTACAGCAATATTCCCAACATTCATGATCTAGTTCTTACTGAGATGAATTACACAATATATCAGAGTAGAATTAGGTGCACTACTTCCTAAGTTGTAGTCTTGTGCCGACTATGACTGAACTTGGCCATGAACATCACTTGCCCGATGACAAGCCAAAAGCCAGCTGTGACCTTCAGACTCAAAAGTTTCAAATACTTATGCATACTTAATACTGGTTAAAATTTACATCATTTAGCAGAGTAATTAACCGAAAGCTTATGTATCATTTTAGATTATTGACGAAACTAACCATTCTGACAAGCTGTTGTTCCTATAATTATGAGCCCCAGTGATCATATGCATACGGCACAAAGGCTGGTATTTTTAATTTGTGTTAATAGAAACAAAATAGATAGACTAGAGAATGGGTGAGCGACATTTTGACAACATGTTGAGATCTCCTTTAACATTTTATGTTGTTAAAAGTGAGATCAAGGTTTTAAATATCAAATTGGTATCAGCATCGGTATTACCAATGATACGCGGTATCAGAATCAGCAAAGTTGGATGAACCATATCAGCAATATCAAAAATATCAGCTATATCATAGTATATATTGTATTGAGTACCTCAAAATCTGATACAATATTTGTTATATAACGGTACTGGCTGATGTTCGAAACTTTGAGTTAGATGATTGGATCCAAACTCACAGTTAGGGGGAAAAAAAGGTATCTATTGGATCCAAACTCACAAGTAAGAAAAAAGGTAGCTCTGGCCCAACGAAATCTTAGTTGTCAAATGGAATGGTACACATAGAGTGCATCTATTCAATTTCCAATGCGGAAGGAGCATGTCTGGTTTAGTGACATGCTTGATCATGTCTTGATATCATAATGGAAAAAAACATTTGAGAGTGTGGATTTAATGAACGTGGTGATGTCACTAAGACAGGTCGGTATGGTATTTATGGCCCTCCAATGACAAGGGAAATGGCATTTCTCGTCTACAAAATTTACCTGATGGAGATGATGTAGTCTTCTACATACTTCAAAACCTATTGCAAAACAAGGTTTACATATTTGATGAGTAAGGTAGCCGATTAGACATTTTTTTGTTTCTGATTAGTCAGGTGCCTAGTTACATGACAATATCATATATCAACTACCCAAATTCAAATAATCCTGATGGTTAAAGACATATCCTTAGAATTTAAGGAAATATAAAGAAGGCTAATGTTTACAGTATTTACAAAAGCATACCTTGCAGAAAGAACGTCAATGTACGTCTTTCTGTTAATAGGAGACCACTTGGGAAATTGGTCCAGCACCCATGAGAATGCAAACCATATCTCACATATGATTGAAGTTAACCATAGACCATAAGCACTTTCAACAGGATTAGTGATCCTATAATGGAAGAAAAGCCCGAGAATTATCAATCTCATTATTATCACTGCCCTATAAGGTGTAAGCTTGTTACGAGAGATTGGAACAACTTCGGAAAGTGGCTGTCCAACATCTGCATTCCTGCAGACAAAGGAAAAATATTATAGGAAATGCTTTTGGGCTACAAAAAATCAGCACTAACCCCACAGATAGCATGCCTCTGAAATATCATACATCAATAGAATCAACTTGATATCAATAAAATATCAGAAATGTTTTATACCAGTCATAGAAAAACTTATTATACACTAAATAAACCAAAATAAGCTATGCATAATTTACTCATAGTATTTAATTGGGTTGCCATAGAAACACAGTTTACACTATGGTACTATTATGGACATACTTGCATAAGATGCTCTGATGCTATAGCAGGTAGATCAGAGAAGGAAAAGGCATTTCCAGACGCAGCTTGATTCTATACAATCATCGATTGCCATAACGTCTAAGACTTTAAAGAATCTAAAATTTTATAAGACAATGTAGCTGAACCCTGTTTCTGATGATGTCAATAATAAATTCCCCAATTTGAGACAGGAATTCAAGGTAACAAATACCTACAAACATTTTCATGCCTTTCACCACAATAAACACGCCATCAAATGACAAATAGTTCTTCTATTTCTGACATAAAATGGGAACAATAGCCATTAACTTGGGATTTTTAAGGTAGCAAAACTTATCTCTCCAATCATGCTAACATGACTAGCTGATAACTTGAGGGAATCAAAGTTTAGTTTATTGTTGGTGGATCAACTACTGTTGCTTTCAAATAACCTCATATTCATTATAGAATAAAACATCCGCCAGAATCCTTCTAAGAGGATTTAGCACCTGCTTGAGAGGCTCATTTCTCCTGTCAACTGGCACGAGTGATAGAGAGTTGACATATCACACATATATAAGGTCAAATCATAATGGTAAATAGTAGTCATGTCAAATAACATAGAAGAGGGAAAAAAAACAAGAAGATTAGCCTTCCCATACGGTTGCTCTTCTTAGTGTATGTATATTTTGATAGCTTGATGCACATTTTGATAGCTATAGGCACATAACTTTTTGCTCCCAAGCAATATTATACTTACTCTCTGCCTTCCATCTGTTGTTCTGATGGAATTTGAGATTCTTTTCCACCTTTCTTCTTAGGATTCTTGTTCTTCTTCTCCTTCCAGCTCTCCACTCTATTCTTCCATATTGGGTTCCCATATTCATCATTTAGCTCTTCAATGATAAAGGAAAATTACATTATCATCATCATTAAAAAAATTGAGCGGTCAAAATAATGATCATAAAAAGGACTTTCAAGAACTCTCACCACTATCAGCTGCAGAGAAACTGCTCAAGTTTCTAGCATGAAGTCCATTATCCTTTAAGAAAGAAAACCACAATTAGAATTCCAACAAAATCAGTTGCAACACTGTACCAGAATTAACTCTTGATTGGTGTCCTACTTGATTGTCTTGAAGATGAGCTGCCATTGTCAATCTTCCACCTGATCTCTCCGAATTTGCACTCGCTTTCTCTGGAGACGATATACAGAATCATCAATATTTTCTGTTTTTTCTTTGAAGTAATAATTACTTTTTTCATACCTCAAGTTGAATGTCAGATGAAGTCTACTTTTAAAAATTCAAATGTTGTATTAAAAAAAGTGAAATCAAATACCATGCTTCAACCACACCCCATCTTGGTTTCAAAAGAAATCTACCCTATTGAAAAATAAGAGAAACTAGCTCTGCTTCTGGTTAAGCCTAGATAATGCATCAGAAAACCAAGCTTGGAATATGGCATGAATAGAGACAAGTAAGCATCTTCAATCATGAAGATTGCCAATTCTCAATAGAAAAATATACTTGCACACCAAGAACATCATTTTAATAAACTACTGTCTAATTTTCAAATACCCAAACTAAGTTCCGATACTTCATGTACGCCTGGGCTGTCAAACAAGCTCGCTGCTCACAAAAACTTCATGTTAGGCTCAGTGTTCGACTCCAGTTTGGCAAATTTGATTAATATATGACTCAAAGTTGAGCTAGGGCTTGTTTGGTCGTGTTCGATGCAAATAAACTAAATATAGATCTGTGTGCATGCACATTTCTTAAAGCTACAAGAAATTTTAAATATGAGGCATTTTTATCTATGGCATGTACGACACTTAGCCAGCAAAAAATGGAGTGCTAGTCACACCAGATATGAGACACTTGTCCATCCATGTCCAAGGCATATAAACATGTAAACTACTAGTTACCTTCAAAATTATATACAGTGGAAAATGTTGCACCCCTTTTGGCCAAACCTAATTATTTTATAGGTCAACTTTACAAAATTAGGTTCTTTCATACATGAGTAGTAACCATTACACATTTCGATAATTTGAATGTGCATATATTCAAAAGGAAATACAAATATATAGGCATGTTTCAATGCTGAAAATAAAGCGTTATGAAACTTGTTATATTGGCGTTATGATACCTAATGCAAATTCAACGTTATCTAACAGTAGAAAATAACTCACTGCACCGTACTGTGTTTTTTACGTTATATTATGTAAAATTATGTTATGTTATTTATAGCAATGCTAAAAATAACGCGTTATAAAACTCGTTATACTGCATTATGATACCTAACACAAACTCAGCGTTATCTAACAGTAGAAAATAACTCATTGCATCATAACTGTGCGTTTTTTACGTTAATATTATGTTATGTTACGTAATATTATGATATGTTACGTTATTTACAGTTATATTTTTGAGTAATTTCAAGATTGCTGCAAATTATTTGTTATTGATTGTTAGCTGATTGTTGTAATTTTTTACTCCATTACTTATTATTTGCTTGTTTAATTACTTGTATAACTGATAGTTTAATAATTTGTGATTGCTTGTTATAATTCCTCTCCGATTGTTAAAATTTTGTTAATTATTATTGATTTTATTGAGCTCTCAACTAAATTAAAAGAGCATTAAAAAATATAAATTGAGCACTAGAAAATATAAATTACAATATTGGTGATGAATGAATCTGAAATAAATCAATTCAAAATCTTTTTTGATAATGATTGAAATTATGGTTGTGAACTTATTAAAATTATTATAAAACTTACTAGAAACTTAGAATAATTTCTAATTATTCTAATATGATTTTACATTTTTGTTTTGTTGAATGTTTAAAACTCCGCCAGTGCTGTGCTTAAAAATTTATCCTTTCACTATCTGTCTCAAATCAGGATAAAGGAGAAGAGTTGTGGTAGGCCGGTGACAGCCAGCGTAAGATATTATCACATATTATGACATGAGCCAAAATATGAATTTCGTTGGGGCATTCCCCAAGGACAATCAACGTAATCGATCTAGCGTGATTCTTTTTTGGTTCATGTAGCCTACCCCAAGTACTTGGGATAAAAGGCTTAGTTGTTGTTGTTGTTTTGTTGAATGTTTAAATTTATTTTTTATTATATATATATATATATAGTTTTTTATTTATTTTTACTAAATAAGTTGTACATTACATAACCTACTTATGTGTTACACTATATGTGATATAACCTAATGGTGGCAAAACGTTACGTTACTGTTATCGCTATTTTAAACATTGATTTAAAGTTATATTTTTGAGAAATTTCCATATTGCTACAAATTATTTGTTATTGATTATTAGCTGATTGTTATAATTTTTTACTCCATTACTTATTTGCTTGTTTGATTACTTGTGGAATGGAATTGATAGTTTATTAATTTGCAATTACTTGCTATAATTGCTTTGCGATTTTGAGTTTTTTGTTAATTATTATTGATTTTATTGAGCTCTCAGCTGAATTGAAAGAGCATTAAAAAATATAAATTGAGCATTATAAAATATAAATTACAGTATTGGTGATGAATGAAATTGAAATAAATAAATTTAAAATCTTTTTTTGGTAATAGTCGAAATTAAGGTTGTGAACTTATTAAAATTATGACGAAACTTGCTAGGAACTTAGAATAGTTTCTAATTATTATAATATGATTTTACGTTTTTTTATTGAATGTTTAAATTTATTTTTTATTTATAAAAAAGTTAATATATAGTTTTATATTTACTTTTATTAAATAAATTGTAAATTGCATAATCTACGTTATATGTTACGCTATATGTGATGTAACCTAACAGTGGCAAAACATTGCGTGACCAAAAAAAGATTATGTTTCATCAATCATAGTAATGTACGAGTTGACCGTAAAATGACCGTAAAATAAAAACATAAGAGAAGTGTGCAAAAATAAGTTTTAACCTAACAAACATTTCTACTAGAGAATATTAATAACAAAGGTCAATTTCAAGAGTCATGAAACAAACAGAGATACTTGCAAACACTTTGTGTTCGGCTTAATATTTAATGAACTCCCATGTGTAAATATTTCCAATTCAAGCAGAAGTTCAATAATGCAAACCAAACAGCAGGGGAAAAAAAAACAAGTGGGTAATTAGTCTCAATTTCAGTCATTTTATCAAAATATATTAGAATGAAGCACTATAACTTTTTAGTGCCAAACATTAAAACTCGTTAAAAGAAATCTCACTTGCAGCAAACTTAGATCAATAAATTACCATGAACATGGGGCTCTCCGCACCTCAAGCAATTCAAGTTCCCCTCTTTCAGCTGCTTGTTGTAGCACTGCCTGCAAAGAGGATAATTGCAGCCATGGCAGGCCACAAAAACCTCCCTCTTCGACGGCGAAGCGAACCCCACCGGCTCGCCGCAAGTATTGCAGAGGGGGACTCCAGATTCCATCATCTTTACTCTCTAATTCTGAATCTCCTCTCAAAACCCTAACCCTAAAATTGGGCATTTTATGAAAGGGGAATAGAGGAGGTTGGAGAGTTCGCATCGGCGGTTGGATGGTAACAATGCAAGCAAAGGTCACTCCTTTCTTGTCTCTTTTTCCTTTTTTTCGTTTATTTTTCGGGCCGAATTGTTTTCGCGTTGAGATGTCAATTAGGGTTTTGGCTTTTTGGATTTGTATCGCTTTTGAATTTTTTTTTTATTATTATTATTTTTTTTTTCCTTCTAGGATTTGGTATGGGTAGATTGCGGTATTTGGAAGGGACGATCGCTTTGAACTTGGAGGTAGCGGGTGAGGGGTTGGTAATTAGGTAGAGAAAAATTTTAAATAAGTGACGGGAAATTCTAAATGTGTACCACACGGGAAACTCTAAATGCGCACCACACTTGACTTAGTGAGCACCATTTTCTCCATGTTGTAAATCACTTTGGTGTAGGATGTGGTGCTCACAAGTTGAAATGTTTGCGCATTTAGAATTTCCAGTGCCACACTTGACTTAATATGTGGTGCTCGCTAAGTGGCAGTGTGAAAATGAGGGGAGTTTCCAAAGGAGACTTAATAACGTGCTCCTTTAGAAACTCGCGAAAACGAAGGGAGTTTATAAAGTAGAACATCTTTATCTTCCTTTTATCTTCCTAATAAGTCCATTTTATGGCTGTCTAGTTTTTCTTTTTGTTTTTTAGTAAGTTCATTTTATAACTGTCCAAACTGAAAGTACGAATCAAAATTATACAATAATATAGACTCTCTAGGAAAAGTAATGCGCTCCAAAGGAAACTCCTGAAAATGAAGGGAGTTTCTAAAAGAGCACACTATTTTTTGTATTAAGCCCACTTCCTGATCCAAATGTAAATCCGAACAAAAAGTAAACTATACAGTATATTCACTTTTCAAAGCGTGCTCCTTTGGAGAAGGCCCTTGTGTAAATTTTCAGAAGGCCCTTGTAAAGTTATATTACAAATTTTTGCGAAAAGATTTACTTAAATGGGCTTTTAGGGTGGTTCTACACGCACCCGCCAACTTTCTGATCGCCCCATTCGAAAATTTTTATTTTCATACATATTTGTAATTATATAAATATAAGTTTACCATTAGAAATTATAAACAAACTTGTTAGCATCTTCTTCAATTTTATTAAAAATTTATTTTTACCTCTTTATTCTATTATACTTCTTTCTTAATTTCGCTCTAATTGAAATCCTAATCTTTCAATACTCCAAAATAGAAAAATTCAAATCCTAATAATTTTCTATAATAAAAGTAAAAGTAATTCAAAAATCTAATTAAAAGTAGTTTAAAAAATTACTTTCTATGAGAATTTAGAGAGAAGATTAGGATTTTGAAAGGATTGTCAGTCCATTAGTGAGTCGGTCCATTAGAGAGGAAGCAAGTGATGGTTGAGGAGAAGAGAAGGATAAGATGGTTTAGGAGAAGGTAGTGACGGGATCGGTCGAGGAGAGCAAGAGAGAAAGAAAAAGAAAAAGTAAAAATAATAAAAATAAGAATAATTTGGAAATATAATGAATACAATGAGTACATGAATGCATTAGAACTTAGGAAAATCCTTATTTTTAAACTTTACGAGGAGATTGAGAGACCTACTTAGAAAACTGTGTGGATGGTTTCAGAATTTCCCCAATCTAAAGACATTTCTTCCGCTCAAATGCCCAGTGATGCATTTAAGTAATGGCATCTGCCTGAGGGTCAAAAGAAATGATACACAGTCCAGTGACACATTCAAGTAAAAATTCATTTGCACGACATTAAGTTTAGCTGTAACGTTCACTCCCTGTTCAGGACTCTGGGAACTCTGATGTAAGGGTCACTGAAGCTTCGTATCTCCGCAACAATTGCATCCCTGTAATTGAAGAAAAATCAACAACATTACAATGTAAAAGAGTATACACGTCAATAACCGATGAAGAAGACAGGTGTATCTTGGCAAGAAGAGGAACTCGCCTGTTCAGGAATTCTTCTGGAATATCTTCTCTTGGGTCTGCACTAAGTTCGGTATCTGCAAACGAGACAATCATGAGTTAGGCAGGGAACCTGCTCTGTACCATGGAACATAGAACTACTGTATGAAGACGGCCTCCTCTTCTCCGACATTATTTGGGAAACTTGAGTACGAGAATGTGAATCAACCACATGATTTTTTGTCAAGTTGCCTGGACTCTACAACGAGATCTTGGGAATCTGAGGTGTTCTCTTACATTGCAAATTCCTAAACTGCACAGCCCGAACTGAGTTCTAAAGCATGGCTTTTGCTCCACAGTGGGGATTTCCCACTAACTTATATAGGGTTGATATCAGGTATGGAACTTTCTCAGATTTGACCATTGTGCCATATACAACTCCATTAAAATGTTGTTGGAGCACAAAAAGAATTTTATGTAACTTGGAGGCTTGATATAGTGGTAGTCACAGTAATAGAGCCACCTATCCTCCGAGTTTCAACTGCAAGTAAATATGAACTGGTCCAGGAAAACATTGAGACCCAGAAGAAAGGACAACCATTGAGGGTAGGGATGATAATGGATGCGTATGAATTAATTTTTGGCCTACTCTATACAAAATTTAAAATTTTGAATTAAAAATAAAAATTTTATTTTTTCTAATTCAAAATTTTGTATTGAATGCGCTAATTTAGCCTGTGAACGCATCCATTATCATCCCTAATTGAGGGACTGTTAGAGCATAACGACCACCACAAGTTAGGATTTCGGTCCAGCAGCAAGAACGTTAAGAAACAGAAAGGCAGCAGTGGCGGTGGTGGTACCGCTGCCTATGTGTGGGAATTTCAGTGCTGGAAAGGTGTATGAAATAGAAATACCAGGAGGATATGTAACATATAACATAAGCCGAAAAGGATGTCCTCAAGTGAGAACATGCGTGTGAAAGGCACATGACACAAGAGTGCAAAGAGATGTTGATTGTCCTACTGAACTGTTGATATTTAAACATGTCCTTTTACAAATAAATAGTAGGAACTAGATTTCATAGGGCATTAGTTGTAAAATCATTTTCCCTTAGGATCTCCACAAAATAATAATAATAATAATAATAATAAATAAGAAGAAGAAGAAGAAGAAATTATTATTCTGCTCTTATGCATGAAATGACTACAGTATGAGGTTTCATTCATTTCCCCCCACGTATTGTTTCTATTTTAGAGTTATCAAATTACACTAGTTTCCTCAGATTCTACTTCATACTGGTAAAGCTTCAGGGAAAAAACATATTTCATTAAACTTTAATCAATATTCTTTGATATTTAACTCAATTCTGATCATTATTCATCAGAATTTAACTTCTTCTTCTTCGTCTTGTTAACTAGGAAATTGTGTTCTACCCAAATTTTTTGGCCTTGAATGGTGCTTTAGAGTAGAATGCAACATTGTGGAACATGTTGTTGGTCAATCCAGACTCTTTTTCTGGCATAGAAAAATTCGTAAGGATGCCTCCTTGGCTGTATGCACTTAAATTGCAAAATCAATAGCAAGGTTTCTTTACCAGCAGACCAATTGGTCTATCTTTTCAATAGTCTCCTTGGACAGGAACCTCGAACCTACTTAGTAGGCAGGTTGGGAACAGGTTGATTCACAATACTCTACTTAGACAAGAACTTTGAACCTAATTAGAATTTAGCAGACATGTTGGCATCATGTTGATCAACAACCGATCATGGTGGTAACCCCTATGCCCATTAGATAGCTCACTTCAAGAGGAGAAGACTTAGATGACAATGACAATTCTTCTACCATTTTTAGTAATAAAGGTGGATAACCCCCCTCCTCTCATATCATTCCTTTAAATATTTTCCTTTGGACCTTGACCATCTTATTGCAGGCAGGTGCTTTTCCAACTCCCCAAGTTCCTCTTCTAAAATTTGATCACTCACATGACTCGTGCTTCCTAAATCTATAATATAAAGATCCCCACTACACTTAGAAGTCAGGTTTCTCCTCGAGAAATTGTTCAACATTACACAGCAAGAGAAAACAAAATTATTGTTGTCCTACTGCCATTTGCTTCAGTTACAAATCTAGCGTCCATATTTTTTGAACGCCTCAAGTAAAACTAAGAAAAATAATTAAGCCTCATTCAGAAAAATACATTAGGTTTTTGTGAAACAAAAAACATAAGTTTATCCAATAGTAAAAGTTTATACAAAAAAAAAAGACAATATCCACATTTACGTATACCAGCACGAAGTGATGGCTCTATACTCTGAAGGTCAACAGCCTGGAGTTGTCCAAACCTGTCAGAAATTATATTATCAAGAAAAAGCAATCAAGCAGTACATCCAAAGGCAGGGGTCACTAATAACCACTGTAACAAATCAAAGTCTAAGATATCAAAGTCTGGTTACGTTTATAAATCAAGATCATGCAGGCTCCGCAGAATTTGGTGATAATTTTACCATTAAGTTCACTGTCCTAACGAGTCAATTGCCAATATCCTGATGTGCAACACTTGAGTTTCCAAAAGAATAAAATTATTACCTATGCAATCTAATAGTTAAAAAATGAATAACGCAGAGTGTTGCATGTCTAGTTTCGAGCATCTAAAACTACATGAACATTGGCCCATATTTTCTTGATAGATCATGACCATGAAATTGGTTTCAAAACCTGTCCAACGGTTCAACCATTGCCAAATCATCCTAACAAGATTATGAATTCATACTATGTATAAATGCACCACAATACTGTGTGCATGACTTGAGCATAAATTTTTTGTTGAATACATGAAAGGGTTAATACAAGTTTATGACTATTGATGTGCTTCTATGCACAGTAGAACTACGACTGTTCTTTGCGTTTGTTTGGCTTGCAAACTGAAGAGACGAACTCATCTTCCAAAACTTTTAGCCACTTTTCTTAGCATGTGTATTAACTGTTTGAATGCACGTGTGCATAAAGGGCTGAGCATCTAATGGAGGAGGTCACCTCAAATTCTTTGACAAACAAACAATGAGTCATTCATTCACAAAAAAAAAAAAAAAAAAAAGTGAAATGTGAATATACCACTTGAAGCAACATTCAAAACAGCTTGCAATCAATTGGACTGCAGAAAGTCAACGCCGCTATATCTACACGATTACAACATCTAAAATGCCTAGAATGAACTTTTTCTAGACCTATTCCCTATGGACCAAGGGATCATGACATTTGGTTTTCAATAATCCAGAAAATAATAAGTGTGCGTCACCCTTTTATAGAGGAGGAATTTCGTCCTTTACTGGTGGCTTCCACCTCCAACCTATGACAACTCTTTTAATAGTCAAATACTTTGCCAACACGCGCCCGGCTAGTTAGATTTTCATTATCTAATAAGATCCATAAAACCACATGCAATCAAAGGGCTGAAAGCATCGCAACTAGGGGTTGTTTAGTAAGGATTGCAAGTGTGTAGAGTAGATGACTAGTAATTGTCTTTACATGCAAGTGGGTTTTTACACTATATGTTCGGAGTTGTAATTGTAAAACTTCATAACTGCAATTACAACCACTTGCGCACTTGCAGTCATTTCAATTCAAAAAAAAAAAGTGCGTAGGATGATTTACGGCTCTCATTTGCAAACAATAATTACATTGTTGAAAATTGTGGTATTTCTCGTGACTCTTGAAAATAAGAAATTAAAATTTGAAAATTTTTGCAACTCTAATTACCACCTGTAACCTCCAATCCAGACACTGTAATAGAAATTGCAGCAACTTTTATTACTAGAGTTTCACAGTAATATAAAATGTAACTTGCAGCACTAGTTGCAAGCAAACAAACAGCCCCTAGGAGTAATTCTACATATTTAGTGGGAAACCTATTAGCAAAATCACTATCCATTCCAATGAGTGGCGTTGCATAACAGCAAACAGATGCACTCAGCTCTACAGTGCTACACTTTCAAGCACAATGTTAAGGCCTCGTTAGGTGCAACACTTACCAGTCAATCACTTGTCTAATTTTGGGTGCAAAATCTTCAACCTACAACAAAGGAACCAATTCGAGATCGAAATTCAAAAAAGTCTCATTCATCATTGATAATCTATGTGATTTGAAGGTTCAAATACCTCTTTTGGGGAGAGAGTGATGCGGGCGGTATCGGCGAGCTGGGCGACATCGGGAGGTTGAAGCGTGGAGCAGCGAGCAAGAGAAGGCGAGGAGGAACTCCTCATTGACAACAACTTGCTCGATAATCCAACTGGGGCTCTGAAGAGAATGGAGCTGCTGCTGCCGACCAAAGATAGCATTTTTATCCTGCAAGCGAAAGGCCCTAATTTTTTGATTTGAGATTAAGAGCAAATGAAACCCTATTCCGACGAAGATGAAGACGAAAGGCGAGTACGTTTTTTGAGCACAAGGGTACTTTTTTCCTCTCTCTTCCGAGTACCTTTTTCGAGAAGGATCGAAAGTATATGGGGAATTTTGGGAAGGCTTTATTGAGAAAGAGATGAGCTTTTGAGCGCAAGGGAAATTCTAAAAGAGCACACCAATTTTCCAAGTGAGGCCACTTAATATAACAAGTTTGCATCGTGTTTTGTGAATAGTAATGCTCTTGTGTTTAACCTCACTCTTCTCCCCCTTTCCCCACCCCACAATGAAGAACATTTAATTGCCCAAAAAACTTTTTTTTTAATCCTTAAACCCACAAACACAACTCTCCTCCTCCAGTGAGATTTTAGTATCATCTTTCTCTTCAAATTTTAATTTTTAAAAGTTAGAATTTAGGGTTAAAAAGTAAAGAAATGTGATTGAAGGAGAAGAGGAAAGTGGTGTGAGTGTTTGAGACTGAGAACAGTCGTCCGGGATCTATGTCTGAACTACTGATGATCGGATTTAAAATCCGAACAAATTCTATCATGTCCCGACTGTAAGTCCAGACAGTTAATTTTTAGAAGAACAAATTTTCTAAACACACTATGTTCAGACTTGTAGTTCGGTTCGGTCAATATTTAATCTATCCGGATTGCAATTCCGGCTGGAGAGGAAAATGCGACGATAACGGTGGGACGAAAGGAGTGCGGCGGTGTCATGCGCGGGACAGTGGGGCTAGGGCACAAAGGAAAATGTGGTGTGCTCACGGGGAAGAAAGAAGGGTATGGGAGAAATACTGTATGCTTACTAAGAAAAATCCTCTCTTTTCAAAAGAGAGGAAATACTTACTTAGAAAGTTACTCACGGTTGGATATTTTGCAGTTAGTTGCGACAATAATTCAGTATTTACACCTTTCATCGGAGTCTAGTCCTGTAATTCTTTTCAACTTTTAAACACAACATTGTTTATTTGGTTGCTCACTTAAGTGGAACCGCTTTTCCAATAACAGTAGTTATATTATTAATGAATGAGATAATTTTCATACTTCTTAAAACTAAAACAATATTTTTTTTTTTTTTTTAGTTACCACTTGTAACTTTTAAGTCATACATAATAATACACAAGCTGTATTAATTTATGTTATTGCAATTTTAATTACACTTGAATAAATTACAGACTACAATCACTTGCAACAAAACAAAACAACCCAAATGAAGGAATATGATTAATTAATAAAATTAATTCGAAACATAACTTAAAAAATATTTACTTTTTTGCTTATTTTATACATTTCTACCTATATTTTGTAGAGCATTATATAATAGAAATAGTTAACATTTTTATCAACAACAGAAATAAAGTTATTTTTTTTAAATATAATTCTTACAAAAAGAGTTGCTTCCTGTTACAAAATTTGTATAATTTAGCTTGAGATACCCCAATATACATTGTCAAGGGAGATACTTAGCTAAAATCTATGGTTAATAATGTTAAAAGCCTCGCAATATCAATATTTGCACCCTTAGCCATGATTTAGATCTTTACAATCTACCTACCTACCTTCTAATTAAGCTTACAAGTAAGCAGACATCTACATAGTCGACTACAAAAGACCTTCACATAAACATGGTAATAATACCAGTTTAGTAGTTATAAAAAATATAAATCTCCACTTATATGAACTCACTCAATCTACAAGAAGTAAAATTGATGATCATCCATTAAAAATAACAATAACCATCAGCATATCTCACTGGTACACCATAAAAACCACAAAATTAAGATATTCTTGTAGGCAGAGAAAATTTCAAAATAAGAAAAAAAATGCTACACTGAGCAAAATAGCCTCGCGCGGGACTATTTTCAGTTTCCAAATTGGTTTCCTTTTGGATTTTTACCAAAATTTCAATACCAATCATATCAAATTACTCCGAATTAAAGATTTTAGATCCAAATACGAGTTCAGAGGTTGAATTTAACTGAAATTCTATCATTTTCCGGAAACCCTAAGACTATAAATAGGGATCATCTAGTTTTTAGGATTTTTTGGGAGAAATTATTAGAGCTGATTTTCTACGAGAAGGCACACCGACCAGCAGTAAGAAGCCACCGGCCAGAAGCCTCACTATCAAATCTCTATATTCAAGACCGGTCGATTCCAAGGTTCAAATCGTCAACGGAGTACGAGATCGACGCTCCATATCCATGTCAAGAAATCACACTTTTTGTAAAAGAAAGAGACATATTCTATTAATCATCTTGTTTTCTTTATTTATTTTCATTTTCTTTATTTATTTTCATTGTAATTTGAATAATTTTTATTATAATTTTTATAATTCATGGCAATGAAAGAAGGCGCATCTTTCACTGGAAAACAATTCCAAGCCACATTTAGAACCTCAAAAGAATCAACAACTCATGCTACATACTACACCTATGATCTATGGATACAGCAGACATGAGACAAATGCTAAAAACTACACAAGCTACACATCCCCGACACAGAAACGGCTTCATGATACAGGTGCAAGTGCTTCATAGTGCTACATACATGAGCATGATACATGCAACAGAAGAATAAGTCACAGAGCTAAGACACACTTGATAGAGAGAATTTATGACAAAAAATCCTACACTTTCTACATATCTACAAACTATACATTTTCCTAAATGAGCAATTCAACAAATTCACAATCTACACACCTCTCTATATGCATTAACTAACAATATACCATGGATTGAATGCTGTGCATGCAAATTTCCGGAAAAAAACATAGATTCTCTACCACAAGGTCCACAATTATAGCACCATCCAGATGATCGAACACAAACCACCAGTAAATAAGCAAAACCAGTATCATCTGTAAATATGCAAACCAAAATCATGGGTAAATTAGCACCAACCCGCTACCCGCATGTCAAAATGATCCATCTTATTATCGTTTGGCGAAGTAAATAGATCACCAATATATGGTGCAGCAACATAATTGTGACAACCACATCTTTCAGAGTAAGCAGTACACATCTGACATTTTGAGGGACATTTATATCCAGTAACAGCTATGGAACAAGAAGAATGTAAGTCAACATTTTGTGCCCATTTCATAAGAAGAGCAAAAGAAGAATGTAGTAACATGCCACCAAATTATTGCCACCCCAGCTCAAAATTTTTCATGGGGAGATGAAAATTCTGCACGCAAAAATGAGGTCACAACCTTAAATTACCTCGATAACAATAAACCTAAGCAGAGATGCTGAGACATTTCATCCGAGCTATATGTTTGTTCAAGGATAATAGCCGGTGAATGTGAAACCTCTTCCCATAATCTCACCGACACAGAACCATGCATACAATTCAATCCCAAATAGAGCAGCAATGCCAGCATCTTCAACCTTCAGCTCCTTCCTGTTCTTCCAGATTTGCTTAACACCATCCAACTCCTTCCAGAATGCCTCGTAACGGACGGGAATGCTGCAAAACGAAAAACAGTTATGCATGTGCATTTATTGACGTCAAAATTATGAAAGCTTACTTTTCATATTTCCAAAGAAGCTAATATTGATTGGTAAAGTAAGTGCAACGGGGAACAATTGTAGGAATGACAACTTGATATAATTTCACGAATAATATTAAAATAAGCACAAGGCATCTATTAGACTACTACCATCAGCCAAGCACTCTAAAGGGACAAGGCAAAGAAACCATAAATTGTCTTTTACGTAAGCTGAGGAAAAGAAGCACGTCTAAAATACTGTTACCCTCCCGTGAATTGAAAAAGGAATTATTAAAAAAAAACATTTTTGCTGGCTCGAGAGACTTGACATTTCACGCAAATATTATGGTTTGCCTGTTTCCCATCTTATGGGCAAAACAAGACAATACTGCAGTTATCTTTGTTAAGCATCACTAAGCATTTAACTAGCAAATTATTCAGACTCCAAATAAAAAGAAACACAAGCTGACTACAAACTGCAATTATTATGAAGCTTTAAGCCCTAGTAAATTGCTCATTGTGCCTGCAAACACAGGAATTACTAACTCTAAATGCCAATGCTGCTCATTTGATCCAAAAGAAAAAGATCGGAAGCTGAGGAAGACGCTGCAATTATCTTTGTCTAACATTTAACAATATACTATATGGACATAGGACAAGAAACAATCATGCATAACAACTAATTAAGATGTGTAGTTGAACTAGCAACCTTAACATTTTATGATATTTTTCCCAAGCTGGCTGGTTGAAATGGAGGAGGGTAACGGGAGTTTTATGCGACTGTAACATTTTGTTAAGATTGAAGAGAAAATTTTATAAGACTGCTATTAGGCCAACTTTATTATATGGCACAGAATATTGGGCTATAAAGAAACGTCATTCACAGAAGATAAGTGTAGCAGAGATGCGCATGCTCCGCTGGATATGCGGCTACACTAAGAGAGATAAAGTGAGAAATGAAGATATTCGTGCTAAAATAGGTGTAGCTCCCATTGATGAGAAGATGCGAGAAAATCGCTTACGATAGTTTGGTCATGTGCAACGTAAGCCTACAAATGCACCGGTTCGACGAGAGAAGTTTATCAATGTAGGACAAGTTAAAAGAACGAAGGGAAGATCGAAGAAAATATGGATTGAGGTGATACGAAAAGACATGGATTCTAGAGGTTTAAATGAGAAGATATTACTTGATAGAAATAAATGGAGAAGGACTATCAAAGTGATCGATCCGGCGTGATTCTTTTTTTGGTTCATGTAGCCTACCCCAAATACTTGGAATAAAAGGCTTAGTTGTTGTTGTTGTTGGTGGTGGTGGTGTTGTATCATATAGTCTTAGACATCATTATCATCAACATTTGTCTTGAAGTCAAAACAAGGTTGCCTATGCAGCAGAAGCCTAAGAGTCTGCAGGATTATTAAATTTAAGACTGTCAACCAGATGCCAAGCCTATGAGATTGTGCAAATTTTCAGCCCAGGAATTTGCCATATTCATACAGGACATTTGGCATATGAGAAACCATCAAACTAACTTTTAAAAGAGGTCATTAGATACCCAATTTTCCATAACACTAGTCAAAGAAAATATAGAAAAAAGGAAAAGTTGACAATTTTTTCAAAATAAAACTTATTCATCTGTTATGCCCAGGTTATCAGCCAAAGAGACATACATTCACGTACAGAGAAATCCCCTGTAAAAATCAAAAAAGGGAATGAGATAAAACAAGAATAGATTCATGCATAGGAGAATCACTAGGTACAAGTTGCTGTCGTTAATAGGAAATCATTCATACTCATGAAAAAAATTCTGATATCGGAAGGCAAATTGCATAAAAGAATCATTGTGCAAGAAACGTGAAATCCTGATTAGTCATTGTCCCTTGTTAGTTGAGAATAATCCTTGAAGAAAGAAAATGGCATTCTAGGAGAGTAATACCTCAGAGATGTTACGCAAGGACGTGAGTGCTTTCGACAAACACATATAACTGAAGAAAACAGTTAACTCAGCTTGATCCTGCTTTACACTAGCATTTATTTCGACTTGGAATTCTATTTAAAGTTTAACTTGCAAGTAGCAGCCGTTACACATGTACAAAGTTAGTGAGCACAAATATAATAAGGAATACAGTATCCAAGGAACCTGGTCTGATCAACGACAAGGCAATACAAGTCTCATTTTCGCTGATGATCTTTCCAGTTTCAGAAATAAAAAAACAATCGAACATAAGTGTTGTTGCTTCATTTGAGATTGGCAACAGAGGCAAGGGTAAAATAAATTTTAAGAAAATACTCGAGAGGAATAAAAAAAAGTAAGAGTTGCTATTGGTGAAGACTCAGTCAAGCTGCGGGACTAGAACCAGTTACAGGCTTGAGATGAAGACAAGGTACTAGAGTAGGAGTAGGCTCGGGGTAGGGGGTGCGGTCAAGGTTCTGGAGCCCAAATTGAGATTTAAAGTGGAGCTTGGAATATATGCATTTCAAGGTTGGACTCGGTCAGATACAAGACAAAGCAGAGATTTGTTACGTTCGGTATTTCGCATCCAATTGAACATTTAATATGAGTTGTACAAGATGGTTTAGTTCTATATGGAATATGCAGAAAGATGGCTACTAATTAGATATGAAAGGACTCAAGATACAAGTGAGATTTCTCTTTTGGTGTCATATTGTGGGTCTAAGAATATCTGGTACCCCTTTGGTTTAGTGGGTCCTTCTTGTAACAGAAATAAAGACGGAAAAAATGTGAAAGGAATGGCAAATTTCAGGAGCCTAAACGCTGTACGTTGGAATGTTAGGAAAAGCTGACAGTCATAAACAAAGCTTAAGAGAGTTTCAAAAAAGGAACGATAATACGTATTAGATATTAGATTTTACAAATGCAACTTAAAGGAACATTGTGACTTGCAGTCTCGCAAAAGCCCTTCAGCTGATATCAGATATCCAGCTAAACGCTGAAAGCTCAAATTTAACAGAAAACAAAGAACCCAAACAGAAGCTGCTTATGGCACAGTTTCAGTGAGATGAAGTTCATGTAGAGATAAAAATGATCCAACCTTAACATATAATTAAAAAAAAATATGGTATAGAGATGGATATAATGGAACAAAATACCAGGGTGTAAAGACTCCATACGCCATGAGCTTACCTGCTTAGGCACACAGCATTCGCCGAAATGCCTCTCTTTAGAGACAATGAGAACATAACTCTAAACAAAATATATACAAATGATACAGCCATTTAGTTATTGTCTTATTGTCCCTACATCATTCTACATCTTCACAAATGAGGGAATATACACAAATGAGGTAATGTAATCCCCTTCCTAAAGTTCCTTTATGTTTCCCATATGTCCACATTATCAAAGATTTGACCTTCAAACTTCTAAAGAAATTTATATTTATTACTGCTCAGAAACAGTTTACCATCATTCACATTCCATCAATAAACATGACTCTAGAATTTTCTAAACCAACAAGCACTGTTCCCAGGTAAATGTATAACCTTTATGACAACATGATGGTAAGAGTTAGTGTCGCAAGGTTTAAATATCAATGAGAAAAATTTCAGAAATATTTAAAAAATATCGGATGTCATCAGTGAACTATAAACATTCTATCCTTTATGCTAAAACAAATATGAATAAGGCAATACATGCATATATCATATAAAACTATATAAAGCACCATATATATTTACATGTTAAGGATATACTTATCTTGACAACTTATATTAATTTGATGGATCCACAATCACTAAAATACGAACCTATAAGTTCTACTGTAGATATAATTTACTATAAATTTGATATAATTTTCTTAATGTTACTGTAATTCAAGTATTTAGCAGTAGATTTACTGTAATTTCATGGTAAATCACTAACTAGTAATCCATAAATCAACCTTTAAAATGATTAAAAAAAGAAACCACTCATTTCAAAATTTATATAAAGGTTATTAGATACTCAATTTAATCAAAAAAACAAAATAAGGTAAACTATATTAGATATTTGCACAGTTGCATAGACTCTGATAAGTGGATGATAAGTGGATATTAGCCGATATTTGAATATTGATATTGTAGCTGCAATAGCAGGTTAGATCCGATCTATTGGCAATTTTTTCTCCTGAAACAATAAGCGCATTGAGATGCTTAATATCATAGCAGCTAGATATCTAAACGGCCGATATTGCGATTGCTATATAAAACCTTGAGGTGAGAAACGGTCCATCCCAGCCTTGTATGTTCAGCGTTCGGTTGCAGGAAATATGTTGCAGACAGACATTTTACATGGCAATTACCATAGCCAGGTATCACAGAACTTCTAATGAAGCATGTACATGCAAAAGAGGATTAACTAGATCCACTGACAACATCAAAGGAGAAGAATGGAATAATTAGCCATCAAGTCGAAAAGTGAGGTGAAAGAGGGAAAAACATAAATGATTTATGCAACCAGTTGAGCAAGATTCTGATACATTTACAGGCTTCCTTGCCTCTAGATGTTTAGAAAGCACTGTAGAAGTTGTTAGAACTATTCCAGCATCATGTGATAAGAGAAGAAACAAAGGAAATAAAAGGGTATTTGATGCAGGTCAGATGCGAGGAATATTAAGAATGTGGTAACTTTGAACATACTCACAAGTTAAACGTGAGAGTTCAAACCAACAATTTCAGAAAGCAAATACAAACTATTCTTGAAAGTTAAAGCATGATAGTAAAAGCAAAAGAAAATGCGTTAGGGAAAAGGATCCCTTGAGAGAGGTCACAGCGGGAAAATGATCTCTTTTCTGTGCACCCAAAAAAATGATATGTAAGATTCTTAGCGAAATATTGAAAAGAAAAAAAAAAAAACACCAAGATGCGTGGTTCTGCCAATTGGCATACATCTAAAAGGAGAATATTGAGAGAGATATTCACTAATCATGGTGCATAAGAAATATAACCCTCCTTATGAACCTCAACTCGAGATCTCATGTGCATTAATACCCCTCAATGGTAATAATGTATGTAGTGAGAACCACTCGCCCTTGATGACCATCTCTTAAAGAAGCGGCGTCGCCTTGGTGATAGCCATCACTCCTTAGACATGTTGCATTTCCTTCCATTGATATTGAGATGAAAAATCATGATCTCTCTACTAGATCTTCCTCTCTCTCTTTCTTTCCTCCATCACCTGGAGTCTTGATCTACATCTCTTCACCTCCTCCAAATTAAAACTTTGTCATTGGCTAGACTTCTAACTTTCACATAAGAAATCTTATTCCTAAAATTTAGATAAAACTAATACAACTCATATTACAAATCCCTCTTACTGTCTTACATAGGAAGCAAGTTTCATATCCCAACTAGAACCCCACATTCGAACTCTAATCTCGCAGCATAATCCCAATCCAACTCAGAGTGAGACTTCTCTTTTACTAGAATTTATTTTCTATCCTTATGGGATTCTCATCAAACTCAACAACATCAATATTGAAGATGGAAGGAAGATGTACATAACAAGAAGATATTTTAGCACAATACTAAGTCCTAGAGAAGAAGTAGTGCTATTAACTAACAAAACATATCGCTACTACATTGATAAATATTTTGAATTAAATTGTAACTGATAATACTCTCTGAAATCTAATTGTGATAAAAGAGGCTGTAACCAAACCAATGAATGTTGCAAATCCTAAAAAGATAGTAACTGCAGTCTTGAAGAGGCAACAAAAATGAGAGATGGATGACATCACCAGATTAGGAAAGCCCCTCTCATAAAAAATTCTACCATTCGAGGAAGGAAGAAACCGTGATACTGTTGGTGGTAAAGAAAATATCATAAACATTCCTTCCTTCCTTTCCCTGGAATTGATTTTAAAACTCTTTTAAATTTCTATAATATCTCTAACATTTTTACCCATGATTATAGCCTCATAAAACAACTGCATAAAACCATTTGATGTGTAAACAGCATATCCAGTGATTCCTCCTTAGAACACACCCAAAGATATATCTTCAAGATGCACGATGAAGCTAGTATCTTGACATTCTAATTATATAACAAATAGACAACACATCTCAAGGATAAGCACACAATGATGTGACTGCTGTAAATCAAAGAGATGAGAGAGCAGATAGAAAAATAACATCACTTGAACAAGCACCAATTTGAGCAAACGAAAACATGTTATCATATCATATCATATCATTTACCCTGATACAACAAAAGACAACATTTCATCTAATGCAACAGACAATTACACAAGTAAAAGAACTGTAAAATGCCTAGCTACAACGAGATGCCACAACAACAATAAAGACAATTGAGTACTCTTCAGTTGACCAATTTTAATTTTAACCTCAAAGAATCAAACTTTATCACGATTTCATGCCCTTAATTGATATTTCAAACACCATATAGAAATAAGAACACTATATCACATGCAAAGAATTAGCACTTACCTCGCCAGACGAGTGTAGAACAACTGTTTCGACAATTCCTGGCACTTCTCGACGGTGGGCGGCTGCACGATGTGCTCCTTGTTGTTCTCCAGCAGCTGTTTGTAGTAAGCGGACCCGTGCTTGGCCACGAATTGAGAGGCCTGGCACGCCTTCGATTTCACAAGATGCAACTTTGATGCCATCTAAAACCAAAAAATTCCCAAAAAATTACAGATTAGGGGAGATCTACAAGATCCCGAGACCAAAACCCTAATTTCTACAAAGCCAAGCAAAACCCTAGATCCTAGTAAGCGATTGAATTGAAATTGAATTGAAGTGCATTTGGATTGCAAATTTACCACTCCGCGATCGACCCAAAACTGAGTGGCGGCTCGGATTAAAGAGAATTGAGGAGAGAAAGTTCTTGAGTTCGAGAAGTGAATTATTTTTCCATTTTCTTGAGGGCTAGTCTGCTTTTATCACTGTTGCTGAGAAGGGTATTTTCGTAATTTTCTGTTTGTTTGAGGGTCTTGGCTGGTGGTTGCCGGGTCGGGTCTGGCGCGTTCGGTTGGATTGGGGAGTTTCTAGATGGGCACACCATTTTTCCTAGTAAACCCACTTAAAAACTTCATATATATTATAAGTTTGTCACAATTTCTTTGGACTAAAATATTTTTTTATCAAATCTTATCATATATTAAATTATCTCACAAATTAAATTTAAAAATTAATTTTATTAGGTTTTTGTTTATTTAAAAATCCTATAAACTGTGCGAATTGAAAAAAATTATGAACAAAAAAAAACTCAAAGTCCAGACTGACAGTCCGGACGGTCCAACCGTCCGGACTAGAAGTCCGGACAGTCGGCTTCTGTCCGGACTTCCAATCCGGACAAAAATAATTTCGTCCGGACTGGAAGTCTGGACAGAAGCTCACTGTTCGGACTTCCAGTCCGGACAGTTATAAATAATGTTTTTTCATTTGATTATTCATGAAGTCGTTGTAGCATAGTGGTAAATATTCCTAACTCATATGTGAATGTCTCGGGTTCGATACTTGGCAACAGTAAATCTCTTTTTATTTTATTTTATTTTTCCAAATAAATGCATTTTCTTTATTTGCATTTTCTTTTTACTTTATTTTATTTTTTCAAATAAATATATTTTCTTGTGTAACTATTACAAATCAAATTAAATTCCTGACTCAAACAAATTTTTTTCCTTAGCCACTATTTTATTCCAATTTAAGGATAAATTATATGAAACACATAATGATAGATTAATTATCTAACATTAGCAACTTAATCATCACTGGAGAAACCAATTGGAAACCAAGAAAGTAAAAGGGGACAATAAAGCACAAAAATTCATAATAATATCCATAATAAAACAAATACAAAAGAAGTCTATCATAAAGTCTATCAAAAAAAGTCTATAACATATCTATAACATTTTATACGTTTTAATCTTCGCAAGAGTATTAAACAACACCCCATACCGCTTCTTGAAGACCCTTTTGTTATAGAAACCTATTAGATGAAGAAATCAAAATATAATTGCATCCAAGAATTGATTATGCAAAAAACACAAAGAATTCATTCATTTCTCAAATTTGTACACAAAGTTTATCTCTTTCAAACTAGAAATTTCATTAATAACACATAAATACGAAACTCAAATTCAAACAACAATGTAAATTCATATAATGACAATCACGAACAAATTAGCCCATTATTCGATATATTGTCCCTTCAAGACTATCTTCAGAGCCTCCTAAATCATTATTACTTTTCTCTTACCTTGCACTTTCATATCTGAGCAGATTAGAAGTTTCTAAATTTAATTCAGGATCCACAGCAACTTCATCTTTTCTAAATTTAATTCAGGATCCACAGCAACTTCATTGGTGGTCAAGATGCTGCTTTCTTTCTCCTCAACGAGATACTTAGTCGTACGCGAGATGATTATGTCGGATCCATCTATGGAATACAAATATAATACTATTAATATGTATAATTTCACTCATAAATGTTATCATAACTATGACTTCTTTATGTGTAAGTAAGAGTTACAGAGTTACATCTGTTACAAATATCAAATTTTGTCTAATTTTGACTTCAAAATTTTGTCTAATTTTGTCTAATTAACCAACTATTATGACAATGTTAGAAACTTCAAGACATATTAAAATTTACCATTACGGTTCATGATTGGAAAATTAATAGAATTTTGCATATTTTACAACTAACATTACAATATTTAATTTTTTCAATAATAATAATCAAAGTATAAATTTCATCTATGATCAAAAACCCTCCATCTCCAAAAACCCAATGCTCCATCAATTTTATTATCAAAACCCCTCCTCCTCCTCCTCTTCCTCCCCTCTTCCTCATCTTCAAGCCTACAAGATCATCAAATTCAAACCTCACATTCTTTACTCTAAAAAGAGAGACCAAAATAAAATTAAAAAAATACACTTGTAAAAAGAATGAATTGTGAGGAAAATTTATAAAAAAAAAAATTCTTCTATGAACAAAAAAAGCTCCACCTCTAAAACCCCAATACTCCATCCTCAATTTTATTATCAAAACCCTTCCACCTCCTCCTCCCCTCTTCCTCCTCTCCAACCCAACAAGACCACCAAACCCAAATATCTCCCATTGTTTGCTCAAAAAAATAAAGACCAAAATTAAAAAGAATTTGCTACATTAGGAGATCTCACCCAGCTCGATCCAAAAAACGACGACGGGACGACGACCATGGGCTAGATCACCGGCGGCGGCGGCAGCTCAGCAGCGGGATCGGTGGCGCCGGCGGCCAAAACGAGGAGAGAGAAGAAGAATTGGAAGGATGAGGAGGTAGGGAAGAGGAAGGATTATGGGAGGTGGAGAGCGAGGGAAGAAAGGTTTAGGGCTTTTGGATTTCGTTGGAGAGGTGAGGGAGAAAAAAGTGGGAGAGGAGAGAGGAGGGAGAGAAATGTGGGAGAAAAAGAGAGTGAGGGCAGTTTTTGGTATATTTGGTGTGCTCACTAGGAAAACCCTCTCTTTTGTAAAGAGAGGGTGGGCTCACTAGGAAAACTGGGCTCACTAGAAAATATGGTGTGCTCCTTTGGAAGCTCCCTTGGATTTCCACTCGGATTGACTCGTGTAGGGATCATCCGAATGCGACCCGGCTATTTTTTACAATTCACAGGGACGAGTTTTCAAAGGAGCACACTATTTTTTTCTAGTGAGCCGACTTAACAAGACCAAAAATACATTGATAGGTGAGCTCACTAGAAAAAATAGTGTGCTCCTTTAGACCAGATTCAAATCCTGTCGAGCATACATTTAATTACATATTTTAAAAAATAAATATTGCTGCATAATTTTAGTCCAAAATAAATTTTTTAAAATACAAAATAATTTTTTTTTCAACTCTCACAATATTGGAGTTTGATCCAGTGGATCCAGTGGCAGAGACTTCAATAACCACTCGCATCAATCCAAGTGTTTTAGCCGAAGAAGTCAAGATTCAAGAGTATTCATTTCAACGCCACATATAGTGACTAATTGTATAAAGGTATTTTTGGAAGGGTCCATGTTCATATGTTGGAATCAAATTCAGAAGGATTAATTACAATCAGACCCCCTGTAGTATTGGGGGTGTGTAACTTAATACCTTTAAAATTTGAAACTCTCAAAAAACCCCATGGATATCCTGACGGCGTTAACTAAACGTGAATTAGCAGGACACGTAATGTGCACGTATTATTAAAAGTCTAAAATGCCCCTAGGTAAGATCAGAAACAGCGAAGCAAAGTTAGGAGCGCTCCTCCATCTTCATCCCGCTCCATTTCCCACCTCCTCCTAAAATTCCCTCCTCCCTCTTCATCCCGATCCATTCTCTCCCTCCCTCCCTCCCTTCCCCCCCCCCCCCCCCCCCCCCCCCCTCTCTCTCGCCGACAGAGAGGCAGCGAAGGGCAGCAAAGGGCAACTCTAGGGCATCGCGCGGCAGGTCAATTCTGCTCCACGGACACCCCCCCCCCCCCCCCCCCCCCCCCGCGCTCGGGCAGGGTTTGCAGTGAAGGTGAAGGGCAACGAAGCACTAACTGTGTTGTGTGAAAGCCCAGGTTAAGATTCGAAGCACCAAAATGAAGCAAAAATTTGGGCCACAGGACAGCGATGGTGTACTCCTTCCTACAATTATGGGGTTCCCAACTCTAGTATAATTGTCCTAATCAGTCTTCATTGTATGACTCACGACTGATCGCATGCATATTCCAGATAATTTGTTCAAAAATCCTCTCAAAATTAGTTTCCTGTCAATTTGATTGAACCTAGTGCAGTGGATATGAACCTGATTGACTGATTAGCTAATTGGATGGCCCTGAAAAGTAAGTTAAACTGGTAGTAATAAATTTTGCCATAAGGCCTGTTTAAGTATTTCTGCGGGCATCCTGCTCGTCTTGGATTCCAGTGTTTTATTTGTTAAGGCTTTCCTGATTTGTTTTCTCTGTGATTTCTGTACTGAAAATTTTCCAAGAATCCTGGACGATAGAAGTTACAAATTGTGAAACTATTTTTTATACTTCAACATTTTGAACATGCCAGTGGACAGAAAAATGTTATGGAAGTTATCAATTGCAAAAATTGGGAGTGTCAGTCATCCCTTATCCAACAAATGTTATGATGCTTTTGTGACATCTTGGGTTCTTTCTATGGATAGGAATTTTCCACATGAAAAAAACGGATATCCAAATGAAATCCTAAAATATTGTTACAATAATTTTCCCTTAATCCAGACCCCCCCTTATACACTTTTCATAAGGCCTTGAACCACAAATATATCATGCAATATACGATTCAAATCCAACCTCAAATTACCCTTGAGTGAATCATTTTCTTTCCTAAGTGATTGTGGTATGGAATTCTCAGCATGAAAACAAGGCATGTTCAGAAGTTCTTAGGAGGTGATGTATGGAATTTTTCCTTAAGCAAGCTCTATTTTACATTATATCGTTTTTATATGGTCAAGCTGCAAATATACCATGCAGTCCAACATTCCCGAGTTAAATGAATCTATTTTCTGGCCTAAATGATTTTTGCATTAGGTTTCTTCTTTATACTGGACTCAGTAGTTCTAAAGATTTTTTTTTTTTTTTTTTTGAAGTTTTTTGTGCTGAATCACTTGTATTTTGATGGTGTGTTTGTCAACTGATCTATATTGGTCCTCTTAGTTGCTAGCAGCAGCTGCAGTTTGCAGTCTGCCTGCTGCAGTGCAAGCTGCTGTTGCAGCAGCAGTTATGCTTGTTGCTGTTGTAGTGCAAGCTGTTGTTGCAGCAGCAGCTATGCTTGCTGCTACTGCAGCTGATAGCAGCTATGCTTGCTGCTACTGCAGCTGATAGCAGCAATTAAGAGAAGTGGCGATGAAAAAATTGCTATGAGTACTGCTGCTCAGCTGCTGCTGCTCTGCTGTGTATTAGTTTGTTATCTGGGAGCTTATCTGTGTAGTAAATATATCATCGATATTGACAAACATCTGCAAAATTTTTAACCAAAGGAGAATACTTGTTCTAACATTATTTAAACATACATATTACTGATATTTTATTTCACTCACACAACAAAAGATTCATTTCGTTAGTAACACAAGACAACACGACAAAGAAGATGATGAACTCGATGACATTCTCGATCAAACATGAAATTAGAGGACAAAAATATTGTACAATCAAAGAGCAATATAAGTAAAAAAAATCAAATACAAAAAATCCTAAAAAATAGAGTTCCATACTTGAACCTTAAGATTATTTGTGTTATTAGGCTGAAGGAGAAGAGAGGGATAGAGGGAGAGAGTGAGAGAGAGGGATAGAAAGGGAGCGTGAGTGATTGAGAGAGAGGGATAGAGAGAGAGTGACGAAGAGAGAGGGAGCGTGAGTGACTAAGAGAGTGAGAGAGAGAGAGGGAGTGTGCTGGTTAAATGAAGAGGTAAGGGTAAAATAAAATTTTAAGAGTCAAGAGTGCACTTTAGTATAAAATGGAAATGATAATAACTAACTCTCACTAACAGTGTTAACAGTTCAGGGATTTTTTTTGAAAGTTTCAAACTTTAGAGGTGTTAACTTATACACTCCTAATACTACAAGGAGTCTGACTGTATTTAACCCAATCCAGAAAATAACCAAGAGTGGAGTTCAAAATTAACACCATTTGTTTCAATCTCACCATCTAGCATGAGTGTCTCGTACAGGATACTAGCCTGGATGTCAACCGAAAGCCTGTTTCATATAGGAACACTGTTCGTACAAATCCAACAGCTACGGCAATCAACAGGAAAAGAGTAAGATATCAAAGCTATTTGTACAATGATCAGCACAAACAGTAGTCGGGAATCTCTGGACATAATATATAACAACATAAGCTTCATTCAGGCAGCCAAGGTTTCGGGTAACAGCTCACTGACCAAAAGTTACAATCTCCAACTTGCTGACTCGAGAATCAGAGATCAAAGGAGCCTCGAGCTTGAATTAACAAATAAACAATTACACATCATGACTGAAGAACTAGACGAAAATATTAAGAGCAAGAAAAGATTTTTAGAGCAAAACGCACCGGCATAATGGACCATCAGATATACAATACCGTCACCACGTTGTCCCTTCTGACACCTTAATATGGTGAATTTTGATGGAAATGCAAACAGCCGCAACGTTGCCCTGGACAAAATTCAGTTGCATGACAATATATGGGAAAGTCTCATCCCAGTACACATGCCAGCTGGTATAATCCAAGTTCTATTATATCCAAGAAAGACGAAGAACTGTAATACTTCCTCAATTTTATCAATTATCCATGGCAGAGAGCAGATAGATGATGATTGCATGTGCACACATGTGTCGGCAGTTACATTCCATGCAGCACGATAACTGAAGCCTGGCCCTGTAATATGACTGTTGACGGAAATAGGAAGCAGCAGAAAACAGAAAAGACCACTTAACTCCCATTAAGATAATTACAGATGTACCCTGCAGAATTGTTTAACTTCATGTTCTATAAGTGTACTATCCAAAAAGTTATGTACCAAAGTACTCCGAGAGTCTTATCCAAAAGAAAAGAACGTAAACCAAAAGTTAGATGCCTGTGAAACATTTGATGAGCACAGCATTATCATGATTGTGAATGGCCTAAGCGTGTCCAGGCATATTGAAGGCATATTTCATCGAATGCTAAAGAACAAAGATAACGTGCACACACTACTTATTATAAGTCCATCAGGGGAAACCTTTTGTAGTTCAAGGAATCTAAAATGTTATGCAGGATTTCTTTAAGCTTATAAGATCAGCTCCAAATTAGATTTTGTAATAAGGTTCTTCTTTTTTTTTATATAAATTTTCCTAGATATATGTGTGTGCAATCAGGTGCCTTTTCCAGGTTTCAGACCCTGGACAGACTCCCATTTCTTACTTCCCTTATAACTACGACATACTCCTCTTTCTTACTTTCCTTATCCACAGCATCCTCCTCAAAGGAATCGAATGTTAGAAACCTGAATGAATTTTGACCATTTGAGAAGATATATAGGGATATAAGCTTTGGAAGCAAAGGGGTGGTGCAAACAACTAAAATTTAACAAGAATCATAGACAGATGCGCTGGGATTCTACCCATGTACCTCATTCAGTGGCAGAACCAATTTTGAGTACTATATTTAATTTCCTTGAATCTTAATATGCAATAGACCTAGAAAGCAAAGACCGTGACCTGACAAAGCTGGTAAGATCCAGTATGTATGTTGCAATATAAGGGAAGGGAAAGTGAAGAGTAACTTAAGAGTTGTGCCTATTAGTCAAACAATTCTTTGGAAAGACAAAGAAGTGCATTCATCAATACGTAATAGTTTTGTGCCTATTAGAGCAAAAAGTCCATTCAGTGAGAAAGTGCATTTCATCAATATCTAATATTGATGGCTAAACATATATGCTAAGAGCAGCATTAGGACATGCAGAAGTCATTTTTTTGCCTGATATGAACCATGTATTACATCATTTTTTCAATACACACACTAGTTCCCACTTACTCATATATATATAAATATATATATGTGTGTGTGTGTGTGTGTGTGTGTGTGTGTGTATATGTGTATATATATGTATGTATATATATATATGTATATATATATATATATGTGTGTGTGTGTGTATATATACGGATTACTGTAGGTGAGCCGCCAGCTCAAGAAAAATTACGTTAGCTAGCAGTCAAAATACAGTAATCCAATGACTTTTCTTCAATTTTTTTCTAGAATTAAGATTTCTATCTCTTTAACTTAAATAAAATTAAATTTCATGAATTTTGGAGTTCATTTATACTTTCATCAAGTGGATAGAAAATATTTACTTATTGAAAACCATTAAAATTTATGTCAACTTGATGAAGGACCAAATCAAAACTAAAACCCAAGAAATTGGGTATGAGTGAACTCTAGAGGTTCGAGATCATAATCCAAAAGAATTATTTTAAAAAAATATTCGAGATAGTGGAAATGTACTGCAGCTCAGATAACTTGCATGAGCTGTCAGTTTAGAAAAAGTTACGTGAGCTAGCGGCAAAACTATAATGATCCAATGGTTTTTCAGTAATTTTTTTTAACAATTACTATCTCTACCTCCTTAACTTCTTTCGGATTAAGTTTCATAAATTTTGGAGTTTATTTACCCTTTCATCAAGTGTATACAAAATATTTTATTTATTGAAAATCGTTAATTTTGTATTAATTTGATGGAGGACCAAATCAAAACTAAAACCCAAGAAATTGGGTATGAGTGAACCCTAAAGGGTCGAGATCATAATCCAAAAGAAATTTTTTAAAAAAGATTATTGGAGATAGTAGAAATGAACTGCAACTCAAGTAACTTGCGTGAGCTGTCAGCTCATTTCCATTTCACACACACATATATATAGGTTGTAGGGTTGATTTGACCATCGATCGGTAGATGCAAAATATATTTTTGAAAAAACGTTAATTTTGTACCCGCTTGATCGAAGATCATATATATTTCATAAATTTTTTTATATGAGCAAGTATTAAGGGATGAAGACCAACCTGGTAGGGTTTGATGGAAGAAAAAAGTGTGGAATAGTTAAACTTTACCATCACTCTAGTTAGAGTGACGGTAGGGTTTGGGAAGGATTGAGCTCATATTCTTTCAAATGGATTTCAGTGATGGGACATCCATTATCACAATCGAATGATCCCCTTTGTTAAAATTCATCTATACCATTTAAAGTGTCCTTAACATATGCATATATACATACTTGGTTACTTTGGGAAGGATTTGAGTTCATATCTTTTCTATTGGATTTCAATTATGGGACATCCATTGTCACGGTCGAATGATCCACTCTGCTAAAATTGATCTATACCATTTTAACTGTCCTTAAAAAAAATTATTTTTTTTCCTAATGCATCAAATAGACATAAAATGAACGACCGATAAAGCTACTTTTTATAGGTATAGCTTAGGACATAAATTCATGATCCAACTATTTAGTCATGATTCAAACAGTTATAATCACTTATTTACCATTTTTTATTAGAATTTCAACATTCTACACTGTTAAACTAACCAACTATAGGCCGTCTATTATGAACTTATTTGATACATGGTCAAAATTATTAATTTCTATTTTAGTTTATAGCCACTTAAGATAATATAGATCAACTAAGTGATGTCTGATGTGGATTAACCACAAGAACGTCCTAAAGTTAATTTTAAATGGGAAGGATATGGCCTCAAGTCCTTCCAGAAGGCGTCGAGGCTATATGTGTGTGTGTTTCCAATTGCCCCCCAAATCTTTTAAGTTAAGCAAAAATATCTCCCAAGTTAACAACGGTTAGTTTTTGGACAAAATATGATTAAAATACCATTCTTGTCTGCCAACTAAATGATTAAAACTCAACGATCAAACTAGACAACAACATTTCTCTCATATCTATTTTGATAAACTTAAAAAATTAATATGCCATGAAAAATTCATCAAAAAATTAACTGGCATTAACTTGGGGGGTATTTTTTGTTAACTTAAACAATTTGGAGGGAAAGTGAGCATATATTAGAATTTCATGGATAATATCCAAATATTGAAGATCTAGAGGACATGTATCCAAAGGAAACTCTTCTTTTAATGTTTACATCATATGTTACTATGATTAAAGGGGCTATTTTTACACCATGACAAACTAGAAGACTATGCGATTTCCTACACTTAAATTTCTAACTCAAACAATTATATAAACGGGCAATTTTATACTGTACAACCATTTACAATACTTGAATATGAGCATCTCAAAAGTGGTGCACTTCAAAAATGGTGCATTACAACATAATTGCTGAAGTTAAATGTAGGACACGCAACATGTACCAGAGAGTGAAATAACACAAATCAACCTTGTCATTATAAAAGTGCATTCTATTACCAAGTTGCTACCGTCAACATGCAAATTTTGCTAAATGAAATGAAGCATGCTGGAGAACACAGCCCTGAAAAGAAAGAGTTCCTTGATGAAACAAAAAACAAATCACATGGAAAGATTCAAGGGAGTCTTGTCATACTGGTAGCGATAACAGTTATATATCTTCGTTGTATTAAAAATGTATATGCCATGAAAATAAGGCCATCTTTTTGATAGGTTGACATAGTTAACATCATCATGATAATTGAGGAGAAACATACATGTTCTCTCCAAAGTGATCTTCTATTCCTTTCAGTAAAAAAATATATCATGTAACAGACTCAAAATCGACTACAAGTCACGTATACAGTACCACATAAGTCAAATTTCTCTTTCACGACAATCAGCTTTCTGCTTTTCTGCACTACCCATTTGGGGTTTTCTAAGATATTGAAGCCATTTTAGTCAGTGACTTCTCATTCGGATGTACTTTTTTTTTTCCTTGTGGCACCCTCCAATAAAAGATAGCATGGAATTTTCTATAGAGTTAACAGAGTGTTCTTAGAGTTACAAGATTACATAGAAACTATGGAAGCTATTTCACTACATCAGCACTTGGGCTTTCTGCCAACACCTCTACCACTATGACATCGTTTCACTACTTAGTTGCAGCTGGATTAAGCATAGCCTCATTAGCAAACACAGTGAAGAACTTACCAAGAAAATATATGTTCAGATAATCACCTATTATCCACCATTATCAGGTGAAGCATTACTTTTATGATCAAACTGTTGTCATAGTCAAGCTACCAATGTTAGATTGCATTGCCCTTTTTTTTTATTTAAACTGACCATCTACATAATTTGACAAGTATATTTTCGTGATCCAACAATCTGTCAGCAGATTTAATGTGAAGAAGTTACCCATTACTTCGAACGAAGTAAATGACGCAGGTTTGGAATAACAGGACATAAATTTCTAGTAGCATAATGATATGGTTTTATATTTCATCTTGAACACCAAGAAACAAGTACACATCACTCGATAAATTTGAATCATTCTTCCAGCTCAATCAGTAACACACAATGCTCGGATTTCACCTACAAACTTAGCCTCATACCCACGGTGTCCCACCTCTAAAAGGTTTTAGGGTTTCTCGCTACACTAATCCTAGAATCCAATAACCATGTTCAGGGAGAATTCAAACCGATTTAAGCCGCAACATCTAAGGAATGATGAGCTTCTTCCCGGCGTAGATTGTGTCTCCGGTGATCCCATTTGCTTCCTTAATTGCATCGATCGTAACCTACAATCCCAAATTGCACATGATTTATTTGCGTCCACCTAACAAAATATAGAAAAAAATTATTACAAGCATAGAATTACCCCATATTTTCTGGAGAGACCCCAGAGCGTATCTCCCTTCACGATCTCCACGGTCCGAGCTGCAGAATGTATTTCCTCTTCCACTGCTGGTTTCTGATGCAAAAAAAAAAAAAAAAAGGGGAGTCAGAAGCGAATAAAAAAGAGAACTTTTTAAGGGAAAAAAAAAGTTTTTTTAAACCTTGATTAAGGTTTGGAGCTGAGTTTGAATTGGAGGAGGTGAAGGAGGTATCGGTAGAGGTTCCGGTTGAAGTTGAAGCTGAGTAGGTTTGGGGTTTAGGGCTTTGAGGATGCTGAGGGCGATCCCGGAGAAGGCGAGGAATCCGGCGGTTTTTGCGACGGCGGCGTCTTTAGATCCGCCGTCGCCGGAGTTGGATTTGGGATCGGAGGGCATCTTGATCAATCCGATCGTCAAAGGAGAGCTAAAACCCCAAAAAAAGAAAAAAAAAAACCTTTTTTTTTTTTTTTCCCTCCAGGCTGTAGTGTTGCCCTCGCTTTGATCCCTCTCTCTTCTCTCGGAATCTCAGTGACGGACTAAGCAATCCATTGAGCTATCTGGAATTGGTAAATTATTAACGCACACCCCAAACGTATAAGCGCACACCAGACCCCTCCCACTGCCGTGGGGCCTACACACTCTTGCTTGCGTGTGTCCTTAAACAATTGGGGTGTGCCACTATAATTTCCCTTCAGAATGTTACGTTAAACGCCCTCATATACGGGCCCGTTTGTGTTCGGAACTGGACTTTGTCCTGCTTGGCCCACTGGGCCACTACCGTGTCTTCCTCTTTCCTTCTGCTTTTGCTGTTTTCGATTATTTTTGTATAATTAGTTTTTATTTTTTTTCACCTTTCTAAATTAGGGAATTATCATTCATACGAACTACATGGCTAAATTTATTATGCATACTCTGAAGATCTCAGGTATCACTCTAGCATTTCTTATTATGAGTAGGTTTTTGACAAATATAATTTACAGCCTTTTTTATGGAATTATGTGGAGGAGTTTATTTAGATTACAGGTAACTTTCTATTCATTTGCAATTCTAAGCCAAAAAAGGTAAGTTTATATCAATGTTGAAAATAATGCGTTATGAAATCCGTTATATTGCGGTATGAAACCTAACAGTCTAATATTACTTAACAATCGAAAATAACTCAATGCATCATAACGGTGCATTTTTCATGTTATTTTACGTTGTGTTACGTTAAATTATGTTATTTACAATATTTATTAATTAGTTTTATATTGATTTCGATTATTTATTTTGACTGTTAACGAATTATTGTAGTTTTTTTTACTTGACGGCTTGTTGTTTGCTTATTTGATTGCTTGTAAAATTGTTAACTTATACATCCTTATTTACTTGTTATAATTTCTTTCTAGTTAATAATTTTTTTTGTTATAACTACTTTCCAATTACTGAAATTTCTTACTTGCTGATTAAATTGAATTCTCGGCTAATCTAAAAATAAATAATTGAAATAATATAAATTGATCATTACAAAATATAAATTACAAGAAAATAAATTTAAAATCTTGTTTTCTTATTTAGATAATAATTGAAATTATGAGTATGAATATAATTTAATTTATAAAGATAAATATTAAAATTACTATGAAATTTGTTAGAAATTTAGAATTAATACTGGGATATAATTTTATATATATATATTTTTTAGATTTTTTAATTTAATTTTTGATTTATAAAATCTATTTTATATAGTTTTATATTTTTTTTTATTAAATATGCTATATAACCTAACAGAGACAAAACGTTATGCGTTACGCTATATGCTATATAATCTATGTTATACGTTATGCTATATGCTATATAGCCTAATAAAGACAAAACGCTACGTTATCGTTATTATTATTTTAAACATTGGTTTATATACCTTTGCAAGTATAAGACAAACGCTAACTGTTATAATGTTATTTGTATCGTGTAAATGTCATCATAATAATTGAAAACTTCTTAATTCAAATGCTTCAAGTTGTTGAAGTGTTTGAGAGAGAGAGAGCTATTAGTTCTTGGTGGTTTTTTTTTCTTGATCCATTTTCTTTGTAAGAATCACCTTCTCGAATTTTCCTTTTTATTATACAATTATATCTAACTTGTATTAAGGAGCGAAAATGTGGCAAAAGAAAATAAAATTCATTGACCAATCCCATTTTTCTACCTCGCACGAACTACGAGATGGTATAAAGAATGCTTTACCGACCTAGCCAAAGCCTCCAACTCTTAAGAAGGAATTGATTTTGATCCCTATTTTAGACCTAATTTGGGTTAAAAAAAAAGAACTTCGATTTAACTTCAATGAAAAAATAACAAATTTTAGTTTCTAAAAACGATATAAATTTTAGCTCAAGTGGATTCTTTGAAACCGTAATTTCATATTCTTTTAAAGATGGCTAAATTAGAAACAAAAAAAAAAAACCCACAAAGTATTATGTATTTCCCATAAATCCTCATTAACTATTTTTTATTATGTAAACCACTATAGAATTTCAAATTTCATAAAAAACAGTGGAAAAATTAATATATCGATTTAAAAATGCATTATACAGTTACTTTTCGACTTTTCTTAATAACATTTTTTACTAAAAATATGTATGTCTGAATTAGTTATATTTATTATGGTTTTAAATTGAACAACTAATACCTCCTTTATATTGATTGGGGTTTTCCATGAGATTTGAAACTCTATGGAGGGATTTATAAAAAAAGTTACGATGGTTTTTAAGGAAAAAATAATATTTTATGAGAGTTTCTTCTACTTTAATATTTAAAGGTTCCAAACTAGGATTTTGGAAATCTTATTTCGATGCCCCGACAAAGGCATGATTTCACTCTTATAGTTTCCAAATTTTAATCACATTAGATTATGGTTTCATGAAGGGGTATCTACAAATATGTCCCTTAAATTTTTATAAATTACAATTTAGTTTTTCAAATCTTCATATTTAGGATTTAGTCATCCAAATCCTTTAACTTACTACAATTTAGTCCCAATTTTATATTTTGGCCCGATTTTCATGTTTTACCTATAATTTCCTTCACTTAATTCTCCATTCCCTCTTCCACTTCTCTTCTTAGTTATTATTGGGTTCCCTCTTCTTCTTCTCTTTTCTCTCTATTCATTTATTGGGTTCTCCCTCTCTATATTGAGACCTAATGTATTATTCTTCATTAAATGTATTAAATCTAGAAATGAATTTATCCAATATAGAGAGGGAGAACCCAATAAATGAATTTATATTGAGACTTAGAGGTTTAATATATTTAGTAGAGAATAATACATTTGGTTTCAATATGAGAGGGAGAATCCAAGGAGAATCCAATAAATGAACAGAGAGAGAGAAGAAGAATAAGGGGGGAACCCAATAAAAACTAAAAAGAGAGGGGAAAAAGTAAAGGGGAATTAAGTGAATGAAATTAAAGGTAAAACGGAAAAATCGAGCCAAAATATAAACTTGGGGACTAAATTGTAGTAATTTAAAGGATTTGGAGGATTAAATGCTAAATATAAAGATTTGAAGGACTAAATTATAATTTATAAAGATTTAAGAGACAGATCTGTAAATACCCCTTTCATGAATAGAAACTACATTGCTGAATTGTATCTTATTAACACTACATGTCTACTCCTTCTAAATCCCTGATTTTACAATTTTAAAATACACAACTTGTTTACAGAATGCAGGATGAAAGTAGACCAATCTAAGACATATAATAGTCAAAAATTTAAATAAAAATTTATCTTTTTTATTTTTAAATAGTTTTAATAAATTACTTATTTCTGTGCCATAATAATCCCAGCCCAGCCCGCTGTCAAATGCGGGCGACAAAGTTTTAGTCCCTGTTTTCCACAGGAAACGGAAGAAAACGTGGCTCACAGAATCAACAACAACAATTAAGCCTTTTATCCTAAGTATTTGGGATAAGCTACATGAACCAAAAAAAGAATCATGTTAGATCGATCACTTTGATATTCTTTCTCCATTCATTTTTATCAAGTAATATCTCTTTATTTAAACCTCTCTATATCTTTGCATATCAGCTCTATTCATATTTTCTTCGTTTTTTCTTCGTTCTTTTAACTTGTCCTTCATTGATAAATTCTCCTATTCGAATTGGTACACTTTTAAGCCTACATTGCATATGACCAAACCATCGTAAGCGATTTTCTCTCATTTTCTAATTAATGGAAACTAAACCTATTTTAGCACGAATATATTCATTTATCACTTTATCTCTTATAATATTACCACACATCCGACCAACATAAGATAAGAATCTCTACTATACTTATTATTATTATTATTATTATTATTTTTTATGAAGGACGTTTCTTTATATATGGCACGGAATCCCCGTTAGAAAATGGAGCTGTCCCGCAAGCAGCAACCACTCGCAATCCGACACCTGTCCCTCTCAAAATTTTCTGATTTTTCTCAACCTCATTTTACTCCCACCTAAAAATAAAATTAAATTTCCCCCCAGAAGGATCTAAAGAACCCTTGTACTCTTCCTCACGCAGTCACTCGCTTCGCTCTCATCAAACCCTAAAATTAACAAACGACGCTTAAGGCGAGATAAGTAATTGGATCTGTTTCACTTTTTGGTGTTTGAATGGCGCAATTGTTGACGCCCGTTCGAGCGGACGCGGTCCTCAAATTCCAGAGCGGATCGCCGTCGGCGGTCGGATCCGGTAACCGGTGGTGCAGATTAGGAGAGTATAGGAGGCGGCCGCGGATCGGCAACGGCCGGCGGTGGAGCAGGCGGAGGAGGGATGTTAGTGTCAACGTCGCCTCGGCGGAGGACTCGATCTTGGTTGAGGGGGTTGCTGATGACTACTATTCTGTTCTTGGATTGGTGAGTAAAAGCCTCTGCAGATTTTTTAATATTTCTCCCCTAATTGTTTAGCGATTACTGATGCAACAGTTTTTACGCTGTCAATATTGTTTGTTGATATTTAGATTAACAAAGAAAGTGGAGGTTTATTGTCTGTTTTTAGATTATGACTGATCTTTTTAGCATATAAAATTTTTAATTTTTTTTTTCAGATATAGTGATGGATTACGATGATAATTCTGGTCAAAAACCTTTTATGGTTAAAAAACCAAGTTAAAGAAATGATTTTGAAGATAAAGGACATAAGGTTTAGAGTCTTGGGACCACTATTGGTATTGGCACATGGTTTATGGCTTAGGAATCACCAATATCAGACTGATATAGGGTCTATGAGTACCTTAAAATCCGGAATTTTTTACTGGGATATGTAATGACATTAGATGATAATTGGCATGTTAGAATACAATTTAAATTATTCAATTACAGAGAAGGTTGATCACTCACTGATACTCATGCTGGCACACCCATCCGAATAACTAAAATTATAATAATCCCCACAATAATAAAAAAGGTTAACCCTGTACGTGAGGATCTCATATCTGGGGAGAGTCTGATGTATGTAGCCTTACCTTTTGCTTTGTAGATTTGTTGTTTTTGGGATTCGGACCCGTAATCCCCTCAATAATCATTTATAAATAAAAAACTGAAAAATGTTATTATATAATTTTATTTTGTAAACTTTTCTTGATCAAACACAATGTGAACCAATGTAAATTATATCAAGAATGATATGAACCTGATCAATTCTAGAATTTCAATCTTCATATTTCACTGTGAAATGACTTAATGGCCCTTGGCCAAACACTAGTGCATGAATGGCCCTGTTCTCTGGGAATTGTCAGTCATGGTTATCATCTTTTTATGGACTCAAGAAAAAGTATTAACATTATGTAAGATTATAATCCAATGCTTTGTTCAGCAGTGCAAGTTGTACTGTTACATCAGCTTAGCTGCTTATGCTATATATCTTCATCTTGGGTGAAATATCACTTAAGAACATATATTCAACAATTCTAATATATTATGTGGATTTTCCAACAGCTTCCAGATGCAACACCGCAGCAGATAAAGAAAGCATATTATAATTGCATGAAAGCATGCCATCCAGATTTGAGCGGCGACGACCCGGAGATCACAAACTTTTGCATGTTCATCAATGAGGTCTATGAGGTGGGTTCTTCATTCAACACTTAGATGTTCTTTATCTTGTATCAGTTATGTGAACATATCTCAGTTCATTTTCATATATTACGCTAATAGAAATCAGGGAAGAACAGGTGCTTAGCGATCCTGTGCAGCGAAGGGTATATGATGAGATTCATGGGTATGCAATGACTGCAATGAATCCTTTTTTGGATGACACTGCTCCAAAGGATCATGCATTTGTCGATGAGTTCAGTTGCATAGGTATGAATAATCTACTTCTTTAATAAATTATTTTGTTAGGAAACTGACATAGTGAATGATTGATCCAAACTTGCAATTTGTATCACTACTTTAACGTATTCAGGCATATCTTGACCAGAGAAAGAACTCAGATACCTTATATTTATTTATGCTTCTATCATACGTGGGCTAACAATGTAACATCTGAATTAGTATTGCTATTCGGTGACAAAGATATAAGTGGGGGACCAATGAATTCACCAAAATTTAGATACAATGTGCATCTGGGGGCACAGTTCTGGTGTGTGCGTGTGCCACATGAATATGTGACATGACAAGATAGTAGTGGCTAATAGGAAAACTAGTATAAATTTTATAGTCTGACGTGTCCGTTGTCAATTTTTTAAATAAAGAATTTCAGAAGCCAAGATATAGCTACTCAAGTACAACTGAGTTGTATATACCATACAGGTCAAGACAACCATTGAATAGTTTCTGGAATGTTATTTTTCTTTCTCTCTCCTTTGTGTTTTGCTTATCCTTCTTTTGTTCTTCCTCATTTATATTTTCCACTTCTTTTTTCTTTGTGCATTTTCCTTCTATCAATTTTCACCATTTAAAGTTGACCCATTGAAATAAAGTGGTTGCACATTTGTACATGTATATCATGTCTAATAGCATGTCTTTGAGCAGTTTACACAGTCAAGACATCGGTGGTAGTTCACACAGTTAAGACATTGCATGAGCTGAGTGGTAGGTCTAGGTTCAACTTCACCTTTGTGTACTCTATTTTTTGTTTAAGTTGGCAGTATTGGACTAGTACTCCACTGAATCAAGCACGAGTCTTGGCCTCCAGAGCACTTGTGGGCATGGCCATCTAAAGCAAGTACCGGGCCTCATATCCTACCACTTTGTGTCCTAATCTGGTCTCTTGTGCCACTTTCTATAGAAATCAGGCTTAGGGAGTTCCGCACAATCACGGCATCAGATGAGATTGGGTACAATCCAAGCCTAACGCTTAAGTTGATAGGTCTAGTTCATCTTGGTATTTTAGTCCTTTACTTTTTCGCTCATCTTTCCTATATTGGAATAATCACTCACATGTGGATCCTAACATGATACATGGTAGATAGTGTTTTTGCTTTTTTCTTTTTGGCTGGTATGCTGCATCTTTTCAACTTGTGGGCGTGCATCATTTTGGTTCCCTTCTCGCACTACAGGCTGTAAGAATTGTGCCAATGTGGTGCCAGATGTGTTTCGGATAGAGGAAAACTTTGGAAGAGCAAGAGTGTGTAGCCAATCGGGAAATCCTACATTGGTTCAGGAAGCAATTGATACTTGGTGAGGTTTGAACAAACTAGTATGAACGGGAAGCTGAATTTTTTTTTTTTTATAAATAGCATTTTTATTTCTCTATGAAAGTTTTGCAAAATGTCATGTGTTGGAACATTCTTTTGAAGATAGAAACCGTCTTACAATAATCGTGTCAAAACATTCTTCTTATGAAGCCCTCTTTCAATAATTATGTGGACATCCTGATTTGGTTCAGGAAGCAGTTTTTACTTGGTGAGTTTTGAACAAACTAATATGCATGAGAAGTGGCAAAAATTTCACGCATAGCAATAATATTTCTTTCTTAAAGCTTTGCAAAATGTTATAATTCCATATTTGAAGCGTTCTTCTAATGATAGAAGTCCTCTTTCAATAATTATTTCGAAATATGCTTGCAGGGGATGAACAATTTCCCTTGTATTAAGAAGGAGCACCTTCCTAAATACTTTATATCTTCCCTTGGGGCATAGTGTTAGATTTTCTACGCCTGGTGCATTTGATTTGGAACTTAATAGATCAAGGGTTCATATCTAGAGCTCTCTCCTACATACAATTTATTAGACACCAATTGTTATTGGAGACAATGGACAAAGTAATGTAAACAAAGATGTCTCAAATCAGGTTTGGCAACAAAGTGGTTTGTTATTTTGGGAAGAAGGTCAAACTAGTCATTCAATGAAGTGAATTATTATCATGCTCCTTTAAATGACAAATGTTATTTTTCTTTTTATCTTTTAGAATAAAAAATCAATATTTTTTTACTACCATGTAGGACTGTAAACAGGTCGAATAGGTTGTACGTGGATTTTCAAACTGACCCGAAACTTTAACTCAAAACCCGAAATCTGCCCGAACCCCAGGTTTTTGAATTCAAATAACCATTCTCACATAAACGGGTTTGTGCAGGCTTTGTGCAGGCTTTGGGTTTGATTGGTTTGGGTCGGTTTTTATGTTTTTTCGGGTCACCATTTCTATTTTTGTTCTTTTTTATTTTCTCGATCTTTTTTCTGATCTAATGGGATTTAATCTTTATCTTTCAAAGAAAATAGATAGAAAATCAACCTAATTTCCCAAAAAAAATTACTCCAATCATTTGTTGATCAGGTGTCAACATTGATTTTGTTTTAAAAACTATTCAATTTACAGTACTCAAAGCAAATTACAAATTTTATCCCGTTGTAAAACAAATTACAGAATTTCTATCTTAACTAATGAGATTAAAAATACAAAATCTACAAGGCTAATTTCATAGACAACAGAATGAATTGCCACATGGAAGAATAATAAGCATTGGCCCAGCCTGATAAGAAGGAAAGAGTTCACCACCACGTGTTGAAGCAGATTGAAGAGCAACGAACAAGCAAGGGAACAGAGATTGAAATGACAATCGAGATCAGGTTGGAGATGGGAGAGCAAAGAACAGAAGGTTCAGGGTCTTTGGTTTTAAGAACTGCTCCCTCACAGCTCCTTTTCTATGGGTAAAGTTAAACTAATCTCTGCTGTTCACTTATAAAATGGATGAGCTGAGAAAAATATAGTTTATAAAGAAATATCTTGCGGTTTTCTGGCGGGCCTTGATCAAGTTCGGTCTGGGTTTGTTTGTGATCTGGGTCAGGCAGGTTCTTGAAGAACATGCGCCCAATCAAATTTTTCTTGGATCCTCTTGAAACTGCCCATTTGTGCTTGGGTGGGTTTCTCAGCCCTTCCACACACAATTCTTGGGTCAGGGCAGTTTGTGATTAGGGGATGTGACCCGATTGGCAGTCCTACTAGCACCTTAACCTTCTCTTTCAGGTCCCAATAAAAAAATGTAGGTCTGTCATGATCAGGGTGACCTAAATTTCCTGTTCTTATTTTTCTCTGGTGTCTCTTCTTGTCCCCTATTAGCATGCCCAATGTAGTCATGCCCTGTCTAGTAAGCTGCAGTTCATTATAAATTAGAATTAACTTTTTTTTTTTTTGTATAGAACAATTAATTCCTTATGGAAATAGTTTCCTGTTTTTCAGCCCAGTTGATTGCATTCACTGGACCTCTGCTGCACAACTTTCCCTTCTTGAAGATGAAATGCGAAGGGTGGAGAGAGTGAATGTAAGTTGCAAATCCTTTTTTGATATAAATTAGTATCTGAAAAGCTGTTGAACTCACAGAGTTAGTGTGTCCATTATAACAGGTTGGACTAATGCTTGCAGGAATGGGAGGCTCATCTGATGTTTTTAGAATGGTAATGATGATACTTGTTCATTAACTATGGCAACTTATGAATTCGTTCAAACACATTGTTTTTCCCAGCATGCTGAAATGCTAATGAATACAATGTTCATATGATTCTGTGGGAGCATTTATTTTGAATGATATTAAGTCAGTTTTAGAAATATGCGACTCTAAAATTGGATTACATCTCTTAGTATGTTCCTTTTTCTGCTCACATACTAAAAGGATACCTAAGAGTAGCGATCAGTTCCATAATGCACAATCTTTGTTTTAATGTACATGGTCTTCGTGGATCATTTATCATTAATTCTGTCAAGCTAGCTTCTGTTGTTGATAAAAGCTCTTAAATAGGCTATGTTGGTCTGGGAAGCGAGGAAAAGGAGAGAATGAAGGTTTTATGCCCTGAATTTCCTTTTTTGTCAAACTTCAGTTACCACTCTGCTGAAGTCCTCCCTTTGTCCTTGTTTTCCTTCTATCATGTGTACTTGAACAACTTCATCTCTGCGCAATCATAAGAAAGTGCCTTTGTTATTTTTTTATTTTTTATTTTTAATTTTTGAGAAGTACTAGTAGGTTTAAGTCAAAGCTCCTGATGCAGGGAGAATGAAGCCCCATCACCAGGGGAAAGTGATTTCCACTAATGGAGAAAAAAACCTCCTCGAAGGGCAAATTTAGTTAGCCCACCTGCGTATATGGATCGTAATAGGCCCTCGAGAACTGCTAGTAGCTTATGCATGCTATGAACTCTAGCCATTTTGAGCCTGTAATTGTGCCTTCGCATTTTAATTTGAAAATTCCCTTGTTTACTGCTGATGAGAGCTTTGAACCCACAAGCCCCCATAAAGGAAGTGTCAATACCACATGAGCTAAGCTCACTTGGTGCAATTGCCCTTTTTTGGCTAATATTTTTGAGGTAGAGAGCATGGCCAATTTGTTGTATGTTCTTAGATGCAGGCAAGCTTTAGTCTAACACGTCAAGATGGCCCACATGCCACCTCTCTCTAAGCATGGAGAAGTTCTAATAGATGATAGTGAGGAAATGCATAATATATATATGTGCTTGCGTGTGTGCACATGTGTGTATCTATATATGTATGTATGTATTTGTGTATATATATGTGTGTGTGCGCGCGCGCACGTGCGCCTTAGTCACCAGGGTCCAAAACTGTAGAAATATTGCGGTATATCTGGTCAAGCATCATGGTATAATAAGACATTGATGGTATCGTTGTGACATCAATTACACTGACAAGTATTGGTGCAAAATTAGGGCGAAGAAAGATTAAAAGAAAAATAGCAACCTGGTGCACGAGGCACCTGCATTGCAGGATCTGGAGAGAGTCTGATGTGTGCAATCTTAACTTTTTAGAGAGGCTGTTTCCAAAGGATAAATCACAATGGAACAACCTTACCATTGCTCGATGGCGAAGAAAAATTTTCATTATAGAGGCTAGCATCCTAGAGTAGTGCACTATAGAGGGAAGATATGTCACTAAAGCAATGTACTAATTTGATCTCTGAATTAACAGATATGAACTATAAGATATGGAATTTGTAAAAGCAAAAACTTTAAAGCCCCGAATAACCTCCATCATCAGGATCTATAACCAGAAGACAGTTGTGAGTAATGATGAAATTAATAGTTTCAAGGGCTGAAGATGAAAAGAAGATGAATAAGCATGCAATATCTGAATGAAGTGTGACTTTGGTTGGCCTTGGACAAGAAGTTGGAAGCAGCTGTATGGTACCATTTAAGAGCGGTGAGGAAGGTAAGTCTCATGGAATGAAAATTGATTTTTTACAAACCATAGATTTAGGTTGGGCTAAAGCTGCTAAAACCTAGGGCCTTAAATGGTGAAGGGATAAAGAGGACAAATTAAGTGATGGGTTAAACTTATTAATTCATTTTGAGTAGGGAAGAATTGGTTAGTTAACTCATTAAGTAAGGATTTTGTTAATCATCATGCTTTTATTTATGTTTGGAAGGAGAGGTTAATAATACCTTATATATGGAGAGATTATTTCTTTAATCCTTTATAGTGTGGATTAGTAAGGCCCTCGTTTTAAGGGGTTAAATCCTCTTAATCCCTCTTGATGGGCTACCTTAACGGTTTTGTCTTTTTTTGTATTTGGCAAATTAAGAAGGATTAACTCCTTTATTCCATTTTCACAAATTTTATGATTGGCGGGTTAATGAGGGCTAACTCTCTAAATCTCCGATTAAACCCATGCAAAAAAATGCCTAGGAGACTCTAAAGCTACAACTAGAGTTTTGTCTTAAAGAATTGACCCAATAAGTTCACTTGTTCTTTTAACAAAACCTTATTGTGGATGGAAATTGTTTCGCCTGCAGGTGGCAAATTTTGCTGCTAACAGAGGTGATGTATCATCATATGGTAAAAAGTCCAAGATAATGAAGGTTCATGTTCATATAATGCCAAAGTACGTTGCATAGCTACAATTATCCAAAGCTAGAACTGTGCAATGATTATGTTGATGTCTTGATATAATTGTTGGTTTACTTCCAAATAGCAAAAATATAATTGTTGGTTTACTTCCAAATAGCTTTTGCTTTTTGGTGAAAGTGATTACTAAAAAAATTTAACGAAAGTGTCATTTGGGTTAACTATACTATTGAAAATAATTCCAGATATCATTTTGTTTGATCGGAACGGTGCCCATGGAGAGTCCCTAAGGTGACAATTTAATGTAGGTTGAGAATTTCAACTACCCAAAAATTTAGGTCAATCGTTAGAGGCTCCAACCTTCTATTTAAACCCTCCATCCTCCTTTTGTATTCAGGTGGCCAAAGTTGGATCTTGCTGAGCCATATTGGGTTTCATTATAATTCCAATCTGATTTATATGATGGCGCTTTGGGGACAGCAACACCCAGCTAGTGAAGGTCAGTACCCTGGTTATATTTATACTGGGGAACATATTACTCTAGGACCTTGGTAGTAGGTAGTAGCTGGGAAGGGAGGGATCCGGCAAACACCTGGACTTGCTTGCTAGGAGTAATGCCTGAGGTTGGTCTGTGGTACCTAGCATGCAGCAACATGGACAACATACACAAAGCAAAAACATTCTCCGAACACTTTATGTCACGGACATTGTAAAAGTAGTGTTAGCAAATTCATATTGGTGATGCACATCTCACTCATGTGAAGAATGGTTGACATGATAAGCATTGCTAAGTACTGTGTAAAGAATCTCTATACCCTAGCATAAAATCTTCTGAACGGGCCATGCTTCCTTTTCATTGAAGAATCGAACTGTAAACTTCTATTGTCATGCACAAAATAATCTGAAATTTCTTGCAGGGAACTTTATATATGTGCACAAGTGTAAGCATGCTAAATTGCCAACAGTTTTTATTACGACATTGAAGTTCTTGTCTTAATTTTACTCCTTATAATTATATTTGAAATGTTACTTTTTCACTCAATGCTTCTTGATGAAAATGAGATTTGAGAATTCATTTTTTCTTTATTTTGATTCTAACTATGTTTGTGCACTATATGCTAGGCAAGCTCCAGGTGGGAAAAACGGCAATCAAGAGTCTTGGTATGGCAACTTAACTATTTGTTTCTATTGTATACAACCTAAAGTATTATGCTTTTCTGTACATAAGCCAATATATACTTATTTCTCATTCTTATGTTTCAGATGTAGGCATATCTTTATTAAAATCCTTTTTTCTCTGCATTTGTTTCATTGTTCTGAGCATCTTATCTCTCTGATGGATATTCTTCAATATATACACAAGCCTAAATTTATCTACTTGGTTGTTCTTTTACAAATTTCATAAAAAAGAGATCAAAAGATTTTTTGGTTAAATATATCCCTGGTAACTTATATACTATATGTATGCAGTGAATACTACTGCTTCATAGTTAGAAAAATTAAGTTGTATTTAACAAAGTTAATTTATGTCACCGTCATTAAATTATTTGATGTGTTATTGGAGGTCCTAATGTCTGAGTGTTGATTGCATCAAATAATTTGAATCACTACTCATTTGCTTTTTGAATTTCAACAGTTGTCTGGTTTCTGCACCTACATATTTTGTAAAATCTTGAATCCAACTAGCCTGAAAAGTTTTATATGCCTTACCCTTCATCAATATTTTTCTAGCCTCACCTTGTTGTCTAACGGTCCAACCGCATTTTTTCTTCCAACCTGAATTTTTTTGGTCCGAAACCTTTTACCTTTTTATACAAGTATATATGAACATGCTCAAAGGTTAGTTACTGAGAGAGTAAGCATACGCTAGTTTTCAGTCTCTGGAACTGGGACACTGATGATTATTAAGAAGCAAGAGGGAGGGGTTGAATCGAAGGTTTGAACCCTGTAGGGATCCTTTCCATACATCAGTAGTTATGATCTCTTTGATGCTAATGAATGGTCAAATTTTCGGCAGTCTTTCCTGTTACTGTCGATAGACCATTGGAATCTCTGTCTACATATTCTCTAACAGAATTATATTCTCTGTCTACATATTTTTAATAGCATTCTAGTGGAGGGATCAACGGAGGATCATTGTTGTGCATTTCTAAGTCACTTGCTAAGAAATTATGTAGCACAAACGCTTTTATGCCATACTCATGTTGGATACTGTCACTTGTTGGATGGACACTCTACTGACATGTGTTGGATACTTCTCTATCACGTCCCTAATTTTATAATTTACTTATTAGTTTTGGACGCTTCTCGACTCTTATTGGACACGTTATACTATTCTCACTCACTTTGTTTTCTTTATGTCTTCCATGTTTTTTTAACTTCCATTTCTATGTCAAAGGCCATGTTTTGATGGAAAAAACTATTGTATTACTGACTTGTATAAAAGTATGATAATCTTACATATGTTCCTATATAAGAATGGAGATGCATTGAACTTATCTAAAGTCAAATAGCCAAGCTTATTTCTTACGGGAAGTCCCGAAGTTTTTTTTTTTTTTTAAAAAAAATTTAAATGCAGGTTAATATTTTTAGCATATATAAGAATGGTGTAGGTTATTGTATTGCTAGAATGTGTCTCTAGACATTGGAATGTATAGGCATAGTATTGTATTTATGTATGTATAAATACATTTATATTCTAATGAAATGCTGTCATGTGCATGTCCATATCTGTATCCCTGTGCGTGTCCCTGCTTCTTAGATGAGGTTTCAAGATCTTTGCCAAACTTGTCTTTCTTCTGAGCATACAGGAAAAGGCACGGATACGAATGATGAAACAAAGAGGTTCCGATACTAGTGAAGCTTGGACTGATCTTTGGGGAAGCCCAAAAGATTTCCAAAATGCAGGTACACATTGCTGAACAAAATGAGCGTTTTTTTTTTTTTGTTTAATTTTAAAAAGGAGATGTATAACTTATGAATTTAATAAATTAGAAAAACATGTACTTGGGGAAAAGGAAAAAAAAATAAAAATAAAATTAAGGGTTCCTAGTCCCACCTCCCCCAAACTTCCTCTACTTGTGCATGCACAGCATAAATGCACATAGGTAGTGTCGTAAAATCAAATAACATCATTCCGAGGTAAATGTAGGCAGTCCCTTACTGCTTAATAGATTGACAAGGAATGTTGGGGTTGACAGAAGACGAAGCTACAGAGGGAGCGAAAAAGGCTGCAGCAGCAGCTCGAAGGTGGAGAGAATACTCGAGGAGAGGTGCCGATGTACCCCCTACTCTTAAGCTTCCAAAAACAGTGAGCAACAAGGACTAGCGAAATAGATACGACACATATCTCAATTTTACCGTTATTGTAAACCTCGTATACCTGTTAGTATATTACTTTTTTTTGAAAACTTGTAACAGATAATTGCTCTCACTTATTCTACTATGTAATATATGTAGATATTTCATCATTCCTCTACAAAAAAAGATAAAATCAAAAAGCAATAGTGGATCCAATACCTTTTACATTCCGATATTGGGCAAAACTAAAAGGAAAAATGTGCATCTTGCAAAACTTGGAGTAGCTCCATTCCCAAATGCCTAACCCCAAAAATGCATCATATGTTTTTGTGGAATGGATTACTATAAGTTTTTGGTCGTTTTTTTTTTTAAGTGCAACTGCAAGGGAAAGTCAAGTAAAGAAACTTCATTTTGTTGCTGTCCATGCATGGGACTGTGAACAGAAAAAATGAGGGATGGAGTTGGCATCTTTATTCCTTGCTGGTAATTTTTTTCTCTCTCGTTTGTGGTTCGGTATCATCTTTCAATTCCTTTTTGAAAAATATATTTTTATGAACATTCTTGCAAAAATTTAAGACTCCTATTATTTAACTTTTGAAACATGCACGGTCATCTTTTTCTTCTTCCTTTTTCGTTCCTTTTTTTTTTGTTAAATCTCCCGATTTAGATAGCTGGCTTCAGTCCTTGCATAGTCCCATTATATTATGTGATGATGATGATGATAAATGAAAGGAAGAAGTAAGAAGAAAAGTAAAGAAAAAGATAATTAATTGTATAATCATTATATAATTATATAAATGCTGCATCTTTAGGAAGCAATTGAGATTCTTGGGTACTGAAAAATTCACACCAATTCTTGTTGTTAACTGAGATATAACTTTTTCCTTGGATCATATAATCAAACTTGATTGCAACGTCATATGTGATGTGGTTGCCTTTGTTAGCATTGAGGTCCATTCTGTATAATATTAGCCTCTTGTAGCATAGATTGTTTTCAATCTTGGAAGCTTTGAATTGCGTAGATTACCATGAGTCATGCGTTTCAGTATCTTTCAATATCTTCAACAAAACTATGTAATGAATTAATTAGACCAATCTAAATATTTAAATCGTAGGATCTTAAATTTCATTTTAAACAGTACATTTTTTAATCTGCTATCTACAGTTTTCTTTTTTCTTCATATAAATGTCAATTTTTTGGCTGGCCTCCAAAAGAGCTCACGGTGGGGTAGTGAGGGCTTGGAGAAAATTGCATGAATAGAAAACTTCCCTCAAGATATATCATTTTGGAGAAAATTATACTTTTACAGATACTTTGTTTTGCAGCGCAAATTTTGCATTAATTCATTTAATTATAGGCCTGTTAATGTATGGTAAGCTTTTATTTCCCCTTTAGTCTATTTTAGGCTGTGTTTATCTCAAAGAAAGTGAAGAGAGGGAACGAAGAGAACAGAGGAGAAAGCAAAGATTGACTCAGATTATATATCTCATACCTTCGGTAGAAGAAAATTAGAAATATATATATATATATATATATATATATATATATATATATATATATATATATATATATATATATATATATATGGATTACTGTAGGTGAGCCGTCAGCTCAGGAAAACTTACGTGAACTAGCGGCAAAACTATAATGATTCAATGATTTTTCTTCAATTGTTTTATTCAATTACAATCTCTATCTCCTTAACTTGTTTCGAATTAAATTTCATAAATTTTAAAATTCATTTACCATTTCATCGAATACATACAAAATATCTTATTTATTGCAAACCGTTAATTTTGTAGTAACTTGATTGAGAATCAAATCATAACTAAAACCCAAGAAATTGGGTATGAGTAAACCCTAGGTGGTCGATATCATAATCCAAAAGAAACTTTTTAAAAAAGATTATTATAGATAGTGGAAATGAACTGTAGCTCAGGTAACTTACGTGAGCTGTCAGTTCATTTTCATTTTTCTCATATATATATATATATATATATATATATATATATATATATATATATATATATATATATATATATATATAAAGCATTACCAAATTGCCAAACAGAAAACAAAAACAAAGAATGCCATTCAGCACTCTTCTTAAAATTGTCACTATTGAATCAACGAAGTTAGAAAATAAGTTGCACAACAAATGCAGCCAACATAATCAACAAAGTTCCAAATAAAAAGTAGCAATCAAGTTAATCGTGACACAGTAAACTAAAACAATTCCCCTAACTAGCAAGAAATAAATAACCCCCGAGACCCCAAATCACACCAAATTAATTAATCATTCGACAGTGCAGGCAACAGCATGATCCCATGACTTGAGATGCTCCTTCATGACCGAATCACCGCCACACTCACAACTACAGCCACACTGATGTTTCAAACTAGAGAGGGATGATAATAGATGCGTTCACGAGTCAAATTTTAGCTCTTTCAATGCAAATTTTTGAATTTAAAAAAAATAATTTTTTTTTAATTTAAAATTTTATATTGGACGGACCAAAATTTAGTCCGTAGATATATCTATTACCATCTCTAATTATAGTCACGGTGATGCTTCAAAAGCGAAGACACCAAAAGTATCACCTCCCCCTTGCCAAAATTTTTTTCTGGTGGTTCTTTTTCCTCCTCTGTCCCCTTTAGTCTCTTCATGGTTCATTTTAGAAATTTCAAATCCTTTCAATTGAGGCATCTGCTTGACCAGAGAGATTTTTCTATGGAATCTGGTTTAGGTTTAACTTTGGGAGGGCCAAAGGGAAGGAAGGTGTGATATATTCGAGAGGAAAAAGTACAAGATCCAAAAATGTGAGGGCTCTAGTCATTTTTTATTCTACTCTCCTGTGTATAATTAGAGTTAACAAAGACTATTTTGAATTCATGTGAAGTTAAAATAGAATTAGTGGAAGTAAGCATACTTCCATTACTTCATCAAGTGTTTGTTTGGTCAAAAAGTAAATTAAAAGTTACTTCTTATATTGAGAGGTGGTGCCTAATATGACACCTCATTTTCAAGTTGGGGTATTTAATGGTTTGTCCCTCAAATATTTATATATTATGATTTTGTCCTTCAAATCTTCATATTTAGGATTTTGTCCCCCAAATCTCATAAGTTACAACAATTTAGTCCCCCTCTCTAACTTTCCCTAACACAGTTAAATATTTGGCAATTTTACCCTTCTTTTCATCTTCTATTTTCCTACTCTCTTCTTCTTATCTTTTCCTCATCTCTTCTCCTTTTCTTCATTATTTCTCCTCTCTTTCTCCTCTCTTAAGTTACAAAAGGAGAAGAGAGGAGGAAAAGAGAAGGAGAAGAGAGGAGGAAGAGAGGAGAAATAATGAAGAAAAGGAGAAGAGATGAGGAAGAGAGAAGAAGAAGAGAGGAGGAAAATAGAAGAGGAAAAGAAGGGTAAAATTGTCAAATATTTAACTGTGTTAGGAAAAGTTAGAGAGGAGGACTAAATTGTTGTAACTTATGAAATTTATAAGACAAAATCCAGGAGACAAAATCCTAAAGATGAAGATTTGGGGGACAAAATCATAATATATAAAGATTTGAGGGACAAACCAGTAAATACCCCTTTCAAGTTTAGAAAGTTAAGAACAAGATAAGGAAATATTTTTTTGTTTATATATCATCATTATTACTTAAAAATGATATATTTTTCCATAAAAAATAAATAAAATAAATTAGATAATGTATATTTAAGTGACGGGCTTCTTCTCATATTGGATCCAATCAGGTTACATACATTTATATATATTCCCCCAAATGCGAGCGGATGATCTGACCCTTCATTTGAAATCAGAACCCATTCTATTTGCATGTTAGGTTATTAATCCCTGATGAAGGACACAAAATATGTACTGTACTCGCTGGCATGCAGATATTTTGTGAGAATTTACACCTGCCCAGTCAAAGGTCATCTACTAGTTTGACTTGATCGTGGAGGGTAAATAATTGAAATAGCTTACACATCTATGAATGTTATATAAAAATACAAAAATTTCTCATTTATTTAAAATAAGAAAGACTTTTGGAGTTCGTATAAGAGAAACCACCCATTTTATCTGTTCAATTGTGTATAGAAAAATTTTAACATGCCCAAAAATTGTTATACAATATAAATTTGTTTTGCGATGCATTGTTTATAAAGTAAAAATTTCATTGCACTGCAAACAAGTATAAAAGTTAAATAAATAAGTAAATAAATAGTACAATGATAACTCTATATGCGATCTTATTGTATAATTATAGAAAAGTAAATAGGATGGTTCTTAATAACTAAGTACAAACAATTTCAAAATATCTTCCATTGAATTAAATGTGTTAGGAGATAACTTGTGTTTCAATTCCAGTATTTTCCTTGAAGATAACTTGTGAGACTAGTTGATATTATTTTAAGTTTAATCGCAAGAGTATGACATTATACCGAATCTAAAGTGAACATGTTTGTTTTCAATTTTTAATTTTGCTTGGGCAAATTGAAAAAAGATGAAGGAAGTAGCGTGTTGCTTTTATAATTTATCTAGTCAAACAAATAGCACATGGAATTGAAGCTATTAGGTTAACTAACATGCAAATATAAAGAAGTTTCCAAAGGAGCATAACATTTTTGAGCCCACTTTTTAAGAATTGTTTGGATAAAAAATATACTAGATAGTGGGCTCACTAGGAAAAGTGGGGTGCTCCTTTGGAAACTCCCAAATATACTCGATCTCTTTTTTTAATATGAATGCTAGATTAATTGATTACGTCCATTATTTCAAAATTATTAATCTTCTATCAAATAACCAAACTTCATTCTACATGCCTATCACACTCCTTTGTTCTGAATTTTTTTTTTAAAAAAAAAAAAAAGAAAAAAAAATCTAGTTTCTTGTGTAAAAATCTCTAGTGAATAATTTTTGTTCGGTAATCTAGCATACACCCTTTCAATTGAGAATGAGAGGGTTTATCGAAAAATCCATGGCACTTATTCTTTCAAGAAAAAAAAAAAAAAAGGACTATTAATGAGTTCAATATCGCTAGTAAATGAACAATTCATAAAATGACCTTAACAGTTCACTTTAGGTATGATTGGAAGTTGCCTGCCTAAGTTTGTATAAGATACTTATCATGCCACCTGGCCCATTTGCGTCGCTGACTAGCCTAGTCTTAGGAATGATATACAAAATTTTGAAATAACAAATAAATTTTTTATTCAAAATTTTGTATAAAACGGATAAAAAAATTGATCCATAGAGATGTCCACTGCCATTGCTAACAAACATAAACGCATGCAATCGAACTTGAAATATTCTTACTGTTACATATATATATATTATACCTAGGCCTGAGGCTGCATGCAAGTGGAGGTTGCGCGGTCGAATTGCCGGGCAAATTTCCTTTGGCAGTAGGCGCACTCATCATCCAATATCTCCGTATGTAGATGAGTGGCTGACTGCCAGAGGAGAACTTGCCCTGTAATATGCAACCGTGCATTGTCAAATCGCGATCGAGCGAGCGGGCTGACTCTGCTTCTTCTCCTTGCTGTTATTGTTTGAGTAAGTACACCTAGATCTGAATCCAAGCATGCATATTTATTGGCACTGCGAGAGCAGACCGACCGCTCAAAGTCCAGTAGCATATCCACAGTGCAAATCCGCACCATTCCACTTGCAAGAGACGGAGAAACTAATTAAGGTAAAGAGCTCGGACATTCAGAATATGTTCTCTTCGGTTATATGCATGGCATAAGCTTGACGTTTCATTCTGCACGAGCACTACAAAGACCACACCTGGTATCTTTGATAATATTGATTTACAAGGCATTTATCAGAGTGGATGTTGATGTTAAATGTTCTCGTAAAGGCAGTTCCTGCACTGATCACACACTGACATGTTTTGCATATGTTTTAAGAGAAGTGGTTAGAGACAGTTTATTCTGATAATGGAAAATAGGAGGAAGAGGAATAGTCCAGGGATATCTGGTAGCATATCCAGGGTAATGAATGTTGCGATCCCGATATAAATCACGCATAGACGGTAAAATCTTGGGCTTGAACTTGAGCCATGCCCTTGGCTGACAGGAATAGCAGTGTGGTCCTCCTTTGGTACCCACAGATATGTTGCTTTGATTAAGGGTGAATTCTAAACCAATATGCCCCTCTGATTAGCGGTGAGCAGAGTTCGGTTAAAACTAATATAACCGGATTCGAATAAGCAAAACCGAATCGAAGCAAATTAATTCGATCGATTTTCGGTTCTGAGCTTTGCAATCCGAACCGAACCAATCGAATTATTTGAAAATTGTATTTATACACAAAGTTACCTGAGCATTTCACGCAAGTTACCTGATCTGCAGTTCATTTCCACTATCTCCAATAATTATTTTTAATTTTTTTTTTTGGATTATGATCTTGACTCCCGGGGATTCACTCATACCCAATTTGTTGGGTTTTAGTTTTGATTTGGCCCTCCATCAAGTTAACACAATATTAACGGTTTTCAACGAATAAAACATTTTGCATATACTTGATGAAAAGGTAAATGAACTCCAAAATTTATAAAATTTGATCTGAAAGAAGTTAATGATATAGAGATACTAATTCTAAAAGAAATTTGAAGAAAATATGTTGGACCACTGTGTTTTTGCGGCTAGCTCATGTAATTTTTCCTAAGCTAGTGGCTCATCTACAGTAATCCCATATATATATGTGTTTTTTTTTTTTTTTTTTTTTTTTTTTTTTTTTTTTTTTTTTTACTTTAGGTACATTTTACTTTGGTATATACTCAATAATTTTGGTTCCAACTCCATTGTAGGGTCGTCTGATGGAAGTAAAAAAAATGCAGGAAGAGGAGACTTTAGAGGAAATTTCCGTAAACTAATTTGCTAGAGCGCTCAATTTATCCTCTTTTTATTCAAAATACTGAAACAAAGGTTGATAATTGTAAAATAGATAAATAAATTATTAAAAATCACCAGGCTTAAAATTAGAATACAAACTAAAGAATCATTCTACATTTTTCTACAAAAGATCTCCTTGATCAAAGTAATCTCACCCGAATAAAATGATGAATTGTGTAAGAAGCCGAGATAAGGAGCATGTGGGAGACTCCTGTGGGCCTCGAATATAATGTCTGGTGAATGTATTGTATTGGAAGGGGATGCTCGGTCATTATTCACCTTCCTGAATGCCTCGAGTAGCGGTTGCTATCATCTACTTCGAAATACTTAGCTATTAAAGTCTTCCTATATGCAGGTGGTTGTTCAACATATTTGGAGGGATGAGAACATGTGCGCCCACTTTATGACTCAATGAAGATTCTATGGCAGAATCAAGAATATTTTTTGGCAAGGAAATTTCTGTAGAACTTGTAATGAGAGATGTTTTCGGTTGTAGGTATGAAGGGATATGTAGCTCTAGAGGTCTTGTATTAAAAAAAATAAAAAAACAAAAAATAAAATGGTGAACAATATTCTAGATAGTGATATGGTTTAATAAGAAAGGTTCATATTTGTATCTACTAAATCAAAAACAGATAGGAAGCAAGTATAGGTATAAAAGAAACTGGATAAAGATGGGATATGAAAAGAAAAAGAGTATTAAGAGAAAAAAAAAAATTAAACATAGAAATAAATAGAAATACACCATCGAAAATAACAAATCAAGATGATATGTCCTTTTTTTTTTTTTTAAGCTAAGCGGTGAATAAATGCCCTTTGCATTCTATTAGTAAGATATAGTATAAGAACAGTATCGAGAATTAAATTCACTCTATGATCCAAAATGCGAAATACAACTAAACATCAAGTAGAAACATGCCCAAAGTGAATGAAGAGAAAAAAAAGAAAAGAAATGTAACAAGAAAAGAGATGTAAATGGACAGTGTGGCCCTCGATGACCTCTTTTACAAAGGTATTGTCTCATGGATATCCGAAGGTCCTGCTGAAAGTTGAAGTCGTTGATCTTCCTTCGAGAGTAAACTTGCTCAGCAAATGAATCCAAAATAATAAGACGCAGACAAACTTTGTAAGAGAGTAAAGCCTTCACAGAAGTTGAAGTCGCTCAAGAGTAAACCTGTCTAGAAAATAATATCACATATTAAAGTGAGACATTTTTAAAATCCTCTTTTTCTTTCTTCATAGTTCATCCTCTCATAAAGGGGAGTTTCTAAAGGGCACACTTCTTTTTTTTTTTCTAGTGAAAGTCCGGACCGAAATTACACTATAAAGTGGGTTCACTAGAAAAAGTGGTGTACTCCTTTGAAAACTCCCCTCATAAAGGCATAGATATTATGCCGACCCGTATGTCCGCTAGGCTCAAGCTAGGCTGACGGGAGTTTCTTAAGCAGCACACTATTTATCCAAGTGAGCCCATTAAATAGTTCATTTTTCACCGCCTAGACAGTAAGAAAGTGGGCTTACTAGGAAAAATGGTGTGCTCTTTTGGAAACTCCCTAGGCTGACCCCGAAGGGGACCCGTTGGGCCCAGGCTCTCATTTGGCTTTCTCAGGTCGAGCATCAGGTCGCAACTCGGTTGATTTAAAAAAAAATATATTTTTTAAATGAAAATAGAAAAAAGTTTAAAAAATATTATAAATCCGACAAAAATATAACAATATATATGAGTTTTTAAAAATAAAGTTTCTATTGCTCATTAAATTGAGATTTTATTTTTAGAAATATTAATAATTTATTATTCTTATTAGGAATATATGATAATTAATTTTTAAATAATTGTTAATAAAGTCGATTTTTAGATAAAAGCATTTTATATTGTAAAGTAAATTTTGATCAATTATAATATTTATTATTATAAATTGTATTTTACAGTTGTTTTAGTATAAATTATTATGGAAAGTTATTTTATTTTAAATTACTATGGAAAGTTATTTAATTATAAATTGTTAAGGAAAATTATTTTTTGATTACTTAAATATGCAATATACACATAAATATATTCCTAACTAAAAAAAATACTATGTTAATCGATAATCACTTTAACTTAAGAGAATTAATATTTTTTGGTTTTGAGAACAAGAAAAAATTATTTTTTAAGTATTTAATAATAAATTCTAAATTAATACAAATAAAATTGAAAATATAGTTATGGTAAATTACAAGAAAGAAATAAGGTAATATCAAATTTAATACAAACTTTTAAAAGTTAACAATTAAATAAAATAACCGAACCAGCCTGCGCTTTGCCCGAGCTTCGCCGATCCGGGCTTTTTGGCCATATCTATTCTCACTCTCTTGCTTTGCTTACCCTCTCATCATTCCTTGCTAGTATCATCTCTAATCTCTTAGATATTGACAATCCTAGTTATGCATGGAGTTCAATCAGCATACTTGGTGCAAATTCTGTTTGATTTTCTGTTCATCTGCATGCAAGCATGTACATATGCACTAATGCAACAACACATTAGGGAGAACACAGAGAGGATCAAATTCATTCGGGATATGTTTGGATATTAGAACCAGAGAAAGTAAGAAATTTGCAAGTAGCTTTTAAAATGAAAGTTTAGGAAGAATAACCTCTAGTGCTTATAAGGCTTGTGTTTTAATTTTTGAAAGTAGAAAGTAGATTAGGAAGTAAAATGAGTATTATTTTATTATTTTATAAAATATTATAATAGTAATTTTTTAATTATTTCTTACACCAGATTGAAAAGTAATTATGAGAGTTTAATAAAATATAATAATTTTTCTTGTTCCTAGAGTTTCTTGACCTCTTCCATTCGAAAATGAGGTGAAGAGCAAGTTGAAAGTAGAGTTGTCATATAAAATCCATATCATTTCATAAGAAGTAACTTACAAATTTTTTTTTTTTTTGGATAAACAAGCAATATGAAATAACGAAAATAACTTTGCTTCTATTACTTTTATTTTACTTGCATGCAAATAAACATATCTAAGGACTGAGATGACCCAAGGGCTAATGCTGCATGCAAGAAGTGGTTGGACATTTGAATTGCCAGGCAGATCTCCTTTGGCAGTAGTAGACGAACTCATCATCGACACGTGCTTTTTACATGTGTAGTGGCCGCGCGACTGCCACAGGAGAACTTGCCTTGTAATGCAATAGTGCATGCATCAAAAGAGAACTGATTGGTTGAGACAGTACTAGTCATTCTTTTTCTTCTTCTTATTGTTATTATTTTTGGAGCTACACAGAGAGTTGGATCCATGCATGCATGTTTATTCACAATGAAAACCAAAAGGGCATTTCTAGATGTGAGCCCATAGTTTTCTTAGGTAGCCTCAGTCCCAAAAAATTTTTTATTTATAAATTTGCTTTTTTTAATTTTGAGCAAATGGCCCTCGTATTTTTCTTAGTGAGTTCCATTTACTCCTTTCCATTGTCTTTTTTTCTTTGTGAGCCCCAAATCTCTCAACTGTCTTCTCAAACCCACGTGACGGTTCTAAAAAAAAGGAAAAAAGAAAAAAAAAAAACCGATCTCCTAAATCCTAAATCCAACTTAAATTTGATTCTCATTAGTTGCATGCGATTGCTAACTCTTGTTTAAGTTTTCTGTGTTAATTTTATTGCAAATCTGGTACGAATATCTCTCTCTTTGAGAGTTGAGAGGATGTTGAAGAACATTGAGAACAAAATTACAATTTTAGAAAAAAATCGATGAATCTCTTTGAACATACATTAAATCAAAATTCCAACAATAACCATACAATTACAGTCCAATATGTCATCTTAAAAATCGTTCACTTGTTGTCCGAATCAAATTCTAATCATTTCTCACTCTTTCAACAAATCGAACTAAATATAATAACTGTATCAACATATTAGGATTGACAAATTGGTTGAAACTACTAACAATGCATTTTTTCCAAGTCCCAAAAAATCCTACTAAAAATCATCACATCACCAAACACAGTTAACGTAAATAAGGTAAAACCCTAAATCCTACTCAAAATTGGATGTTCGAATTATAAAATAAACCCTACTAGCATCAACAAACTATAGAGAAAATGAACATGGAATGAGAGGAAGGAGATGGGAATCATACCTTGTCGGTGGGGAAGAATGTTGTCTAGGCGGTGTGTTGCTAATGGAGCCCATTGCCGCAGTGAGTTTCGGTCAACCGAAACGGGTACAAAACCGGCCCAAACCCGTTATGATATAATCTATATATGGGGTGTGGTGCTAGGGTTTTGACAAGCAGGAAAAGGGAGCCAAAAGAGCCAAAAAATCAAAAGAAAAAAAAAGGAGATTGCGGCTACTACTGCAATCGGCCAAAGAAACAAAGTGGAGAAAGAGGCGGCTACAAACAAATTATTTGATACAAATAATTGGTGGTGTGGCTGAGTAAAAAAAAAGGTTGCTGTTCTCTTTGGTTTCGGGTGAAGATTTTCGGCGAAGGGAAAAATAATTTGGTAGCGGCTGCAAATTATTTTTCGGTGGCTGAAACAAAGAGGTAAATCACTGCAACAAGAGCTTAGGATTTGATCTCAAAATCTTGTGTGATTTCTTTGTATTTTCTCTTGTGGTTGAGAACTATAATATTGTAATCATCTTTTGATATAGTGGAAGTTTTTCGATCGTGTCCCCGTGGACGTAGGCATATTGCCGAACCACGTTAAATTTGCGTGTTCTCTGTCTCTGCTATTTTTCTCTTCGGTTAACTATTTGATTCCGCTGGTTGTTGCATTAGTATTATTCCGCTATCTTTTGCTAACAATTGGTATCAGAGCCCTGGTTCGGGTCAAATTTCACTCAGATCGGTGTTGATTTTGAGTGGGAGTTATGGCGGAAGATAGGAAGGAAAAGATTGAAAAATTTGATGGGACAGATTTCCAATGGTGGAAGTTGCAGATGGAAAATTATTTATATCAAAAGAATTTACATCAACCACTGATTGGAGAAAAGCCAGAAAAGATGACTGATGAGGAGTGGGCATTGTTGGACAGGAGGGCTTTGGCGCAGATTCGATTGTGCCTGATAAAGCAGGTTGTGTTCAACGTCTCCAAGCAGAAGACCACTTCAGATTTGTTGTCAGCGTTGGCTAAATTTTATGAGAAGCAGTCTGCTTCAAATAGACTGTTTCTAATGAAAAAATTGTTCAACTTGAGAATGCCTTCTGATAGTTCAGTTGTTAATCATTTGAACGAATTTAACACATTATGGGCACAACTTGAATCCTTAGATTTTGTCTTTACTGATGACATCAAAACTTTGATATTTATGTGTTCATTACCGGATAGTTGGAGTAATGTTGTTATGGCCATCAGCAATTCTTCCAATACTGCTCTTAAATTTAATGATGTTGTGAGTACAATCATGAATGATGAATTGATAAAAAAGAGTATGGGTGAGAGCACAGTTTCTACGAATACTGCTCTGTCAGTTGATAATGACAGAAGAAAGGAAAGGGATAGAAGTTTAAGTAGGGAGTCAAAGCAAAGAGGAAGATCAAAGTCTAAGGGGAAGTTCAAGAAAAAGTTAGTGTGTTGGAAATCTAAGATAGAGGGTCATATGAAAAAGGATTGTCCAAATAAAGACAAGGAAGGAGCGAATGTGGTGAATCCAAGTGAAGAGTATGATGACTTGTGTTTGTCTGCTCATACAGAATCAAGGTCAGATTCGTGGTTTGTGGATTCAGGGGCTTCGTTCCATTGCACTGCTTGCAGAGAATGGTTTGAGAATTATGTCCAAGGTGATTTTGGGCATATGACTGTTGGTAATGGGCAGGAATACAAGATTGTCGGTAAGGGGACAATTCAGTTGAAGTTGCACAATGGTGGAAAGTTGCTTTTACAAGAGGTCAGGCACCTACCGGATTTGAAGAAGAATTTGATATCTGTTAGCAAGCTGGATGGCGAAGGTTATCAAATCTCATTTGAGAAGAAACAGTGGAAGATCAGTAAAGGAGCAATAGTAGTGGTCAAGGGTGAGAGAGTGGGAACTCTATATTTACTCTCAAGCTCGGTGGATCACGTTATTTCTTTGGCCACCGTGAAGAATGAGAAGGCTACCTTATAGCATCAGAGGCTCTGTCACTTGAGCGAGAGCGGCATGAGGGTATTGCAATCTAGAGGTATGTTGACAGATATGAAAGATGCTAATTTTAATTTCTGTGAGAACTGTGTGTTTGGAAAGCAGAAAAGAGTTAGTTTTATGAAGGATGGCAATGAGAAGAAAACCGAGAGATTGGAGTTGGTATATACAGATGTATGGGGGCCTTCTTCGCCAAAGTCTCTTGGAGGTAATTCTTATTTTGTCACTTTCATAGATGATGCAAGCAGGAAAACATGGATATTCGCACTTAAGCAGAAATCCGATATCTTCAAAATCTTCAAGGTATGGAAAGCTCTTGTTGAGAATGAAACAGGTTTGAAGGTAAAATGTCTGTTGTCAGACAATGGTGGGGAATTTTGCAATAGGGTGTTCAATGACTATTGCTCTACCCACGGGATCAGGAGAGTGAAGACTGTACCGAGGACACCGCAGCAAAATGGAGTGGCTGAGAGGATGAATAGAACCATTTTGGAGCGAGCTCGGAGTATGAGACTACAAACAGGTTTGCCTTTGCAACTTTGGGGAGCCGCTGTAGATACGGCAGTCTATCTAATTAACAGGAGTCCAGCTAGTGTTTTAGATGGAGGAATTCCAGAGGAGGTGTGGTCTGGTAAGACTGTGAATTATTCATTCTTAAAAGTATTCGGTTGTATAGCGTATGCACATGTGGATCATGAGATGAGAAAGAAGCTTGATTCTAAATCTCAGAAGTGTGCATTCATTGGATACGGTGACGACGAATATGGTTATCGCTTATGGGATTATGAGCATAACAAGGTAATTCGTAGCAGAGATGTAGTATTTAATGAGGCTGTATGTATAAAGACCGAATGGAAAGTAAGAGTGACAATGCAGTGGAGAAAGAGCACTTGGAGCTGGATGAGCCACAGGATGGGATGGATCTCATGGATAAAAGAAAGGAAGAAATACCTACATCTGAAGGGGAAGAAATGGCTACACCTGAGAATACACAAGTTTCAGATGAGACCGAACAGGAGAGAGAGTCATTGACTGAAATAGATGGTTCCAATACTTCATCAGAGAGTGTTCCCATTTTGAGGAGGAGCACGAGGATAAGGAAGCCAACCTAAAAACTTTGTCTTCCATTATATCATGTTTTGTATACTGATGCAGGTGAACCAAAGAGTTACCAAGAAGCTATGCAGGATAAACTTCATCTTAAGTGGGAGCAAGCCATGCGTGATGAGATGTCTTCTTTGGAGGAGAATCACACATGGAAATTGGTGAAGCGACCGGAAAAAATGAAAGTATTGCATAACAAGTGGGTATACAGGGTAAAACATGAGGCAGGAGGGACACAAAGGTTCAAGGCTAGACTTGTGGTGAAGAGATACGGTCAGAGAAAAGGTATTGACTTCAATGAAATATTTGCACCTGTTGTCAAGATGACTTCTATCAGAGCAATACTAAGTATTTTGGCTGTGAAAGGACTGTATTTAGAGCAGCTCGATGTGAAGACTGCTTTCCTTCATGGTGATTTGGAGGAGGAAATATACATGGAACAGCCGGAGGGATATGAAGTTAAAGGAAAAGAGAATTGGGTATGTCGACTGAAAAGGAGCTTGTATGGGTTGAAACAAGCCCCAAGGCAATGGTACTTGAAATTCAACAAGTTTATGTTGGATTACGGTTTTGCCAGAAGCAATTCAGATCATTGTGTATATCTACAAAAATTTAAGGATGGTAACTTTATTATACTTACTTTGTATGTAGATGATATGCTTGTGGCAGGTACATGCATGAAGAAAATCAATGATCTGAAAAGAAAGTTGGCAGGGAGATTCTCTATGAAGGACATGGGTGAGGCTAAATAACTTCTTGGGATGCAAATTACCCGAGATAAAAAAAACAAGAAATTGTGGTTATCTCAGGAGGAATACATCAAGAAGGTGTTGGAGAGATTCAACATGGAGAATGCAAAACCAGTAACTACAGCTCTTGGTGGTCAGTTCAAACTGTTAAAAGAGCAATGTGCTAAGACAGATGAGGAGATGAGACACATGGAGAATGTGCCTTATTCATCAGCCGCTGGGAGTCTCATGTATGCAATGGTGAGTACAAGACCAGATATTGCACATGCAGTGGGAGTAGTGAGTAGATTCATGAAGAACCCTGGGAAGGAACATTGGCAAGCGGTGAAGTGGATTTTTAGGTATTTGAAAAGTACTTCAAAGTATTGTTTATGTTTTGAGGGTAATAACATTGATGTGCAAGGTTTTGTGGATTCGGACCATGCGGGTGATAGAGACAATGGCAGGAGCACTACTGGTTACGTCTTTACTGTAGGAGGGACAGCGGTAAGTTGGGTTTCAAGATTACAATTGTTCCTCACAAAAGTTCCTTCGCTTCCTTCCATTGAATACATCTTAGATTTAGAAGTGAACAAGATATAAAAAGAACAAACGAGAGGATTTTATACTTCAATCTCTCTCTTTTACAATAGTTTCGTGGGATCTGTGGCGATGGGATCTATAGTAGTTCCTTTGGACGATCGGTACGTTGAAATCTTCTCTTTTAAAGATATTGGCCGAATATAGACGATCTTCTCTGGTTTTAATTTGTTCAAGGCTCTCTCGCGTAACTCGAACTTCTCAAGAATTCCAGAGAGAAGATGATGATTTTCTCTGATCTTCACGAACTCAAGGCTCTGTGCGTAACTTGAATTCTCCAAGATTTCAGAAGATGATCAGCAAAGGCTTCAAGGCTCTCTCGCGTACTTGAATTGCCAAAGGATCGATAGGAGACTTCCGATGCCAAAAAAGAAGACCCCCCTAGGGTTTCACCAGGAAGGTATTTATAGCCCCAGGTTAATGCAAGAGTTTCTATCTAAATAGAACTCGCATTCATCAAGGATTCCAATCAAATATTTAGTTTTGATGGAATTCTGATTAGACTTGATTCGGGTATTTAGATAAGCCCAAAATCATAATCTCAATCAATTTGAGATTCTGGTTATCTGCTTACGCGGAGCTTTAATCGCATCAAAACACGACGCTAAATAACCAAAACGCGGAGCTAACGCGGAGCTATTGATCATCTCCGCGTTTTACTCAAACGCGAGGCTAATACAAGCCAGACTGCGGAATCAACGCTGAGCTATTAAACATCTCCGCGTTTTATTCAAACGCAGGGTTAATGTAACCAAACGCGGGGCTATTGAATTAGCTCCGCGTTCTGTTGTGGAAAATCCTTTTAACTTAGAAATTTTCACTGCCAACAGAACCCCCTCCAAAGTTTTCAAAATGGCTTAGACTTCAGCAGATTTTGAAATACTTTGGATATTTAAACTGAAACGCGGAGTTAGAATACCAAGTCTATCTCGCGTTATGCTCACTTACGCGGAGCTAATCAGCTTCACTTCGTCTTCAGTGAAATGAGTAATTATGTCATTAATTACCCTGAGTTTCCACGCCGAATACCAAGCGACGGAAATTTTGTTTAAATAGAGTTTCCGGCTCATCTTCTTCTTCATCTCATCCGAAGAATTTCTGAGAACTCGAGTGACTCACGAATGATCTTCAACTGATCTTCGTTCAATTTTCCACAGGATGTCTCTCCAGAAGAGTTTGGCTTTTTGCAAGTTGGCCGGCGTTGATGGCAGCAGCCGTGAAGGTAGACGCGACAGCGAACCAGTCTATGCAGCGTCTTCCGAAGGTAAAAACTTCATCTCTTGGTTTTCTAAGAACCATTCTGAGATATTTTGGTTTGGTTTATTCTGGACGATTGCTTATCTTGTTGGCGAGATCGTCATTTTATTGTGTCGTCCCTGCGCTTGAAATGCGGGGCTTTACTAGTAGTCTCAATGAATCCGCGAGGCTATCTTTGATTAGCAGTTGCGATGAATTGCGAGGCTATCTTTGATTAGCAGTCGCGATGAATTGCGAGGCTATCTTTTATTAGCAACCGCGATGAATTGCGAGGCTATCTTTGATTAGCAGTCGCGATGAATTGCGAGGCTATCTTTGATTAGCAGTCGCGATGAATTGCGAGGCTATCCTTGATTAGCAGTCGCGATGAATTGCGAGGCTATCCTTGATTAGCAGTCGCGATGAATTTGAAAGAGAAGGAAAGAGTAGAAAAGAATCTTGTCCCCCCTTTACGCGAAGTTATCGCATCATCCTCTGCGTTTAAAGCGCGAGGCTATTTCTTCAACTGTGCGCGGAGTTAGCTTAGCTCCGCGTTTTCACTCTTTTGGAAACTCTGTTCCTTTTGCAGTAAGTCCAGTCCTTTCTGAAGAGGAACATATGCGGGTCCATCGATCTTCATCAGTAGAAGTAACTCTAAGGAAGTCAGAAGCATATGCTTTACAACATAGTTGCAGGTTTCAAGCTCTGGCTCCGAGAGATAAACTCCTGAAGGGGCTGTAAATAAGGAGCTGCAGCACTTGCAGTGCAGAATTGCAGCACTTGCAGTTCAGAATTGCAGTGCTTGCACTTTCCTTTCCTCTCGTGCTTCATTTCGGATGACAGATCCTAGTTGACATTTGCAGAGGAGATCTTTTGCATGTGAACCAGGGAACTGAGCTTCAACACCCCGTAGAGAAATCTTGAATTTCTTTTGCATGTGAACCAGGGAACTGAGCTTCAACACCCCGTAGAGAAATCTTGAATTTCTTTTGCATGTGAACCAGGGAACTGAGCTTCAACACCCCGTAGAGAAATCTTACTGTTTGGTTATTGACGAGTTGATCATGTAAAAGCTTTTGGGAGAGCTATAACTCACTCTTTGTAATCTCTTGCTTCATGAATAAAGATAAATTATTTTCCTCTCTATCTGTTGGCTTCAATAAACTTGCTTGCACAACAAACAGATGGTCAATAATTCTGGTAAAATAATCTAAGGCACTTCCGCGTAACTTAGATTACTAATCCAAATGATCGGATAAGGATCATTTTAACTTAGATGGAAGCGCCTAATTGCACTCATCAAAAATCTAAGTTTTTCCAATAAAACGCGAAGCTGAGGCACAGGCTATCCTCGTGTTTTGTAAAGTTGCGCGGAGTTAAATAACTTCGCATTTCCATAGTCGCGCGAGGCTAATAGCTTCGCGTGTTGGAGAGTAACTGACCAGTCACTTTCTCCGAAATTCGCGCCGAATTCCAAGAGCCGGTTCCTTTCATTTAAAAGAAATCTCTATTTCTTATCCTTCTCACTCTATTTGAGAATTTTCCAGAAACTTAGAGATTCAGGCGATCAGAGTTTAGACTACCCGATCTTCTTCCGACCGAGTTTCTCTAGATTTTCAGTCGATTTTCCTCAGCAATGGCACCCAAAACTCGTGCTACTTCTCGAGCGGCTCCATCTTCGGTGACTGGAGCAAGCAGTGGTGGCGGCGGCCAAGGTAGCGACGCGCCAGCCCACATTTCGCCTATCGGGGGTAAGAATCTCTCCATCGAGACTCTTTAGAACATTCCTAGAGTGATTTGGCTTAATTTTAACTGATCAATCAACTCATTTACCGGCGAGATGGCCGTACTCCTGCTGTAAGGCTTGGAGAAGAAAAAAAAAGTCTCTGACTGCCTTCTTACGCGAAGTTATCGCGTCATTTTAAAGCGCGAGGCTATTTTAAGTAGCAGTCGCGCTGAAAACGCGAGGCTATTTTAAGTAGCAGTCGCGCTGAAAAAGCGAGGCTATTCTAAGTAGCAGTCGCGCTGAAAACGCGAGGCTATTCTAAGTAGCAGTCGCGCTGAAAACGCGAGGCTATTCTAAGTAGCAGTCGCGCTGAAAACGCGAGGCTCTTCTGACTTCTGCGCGGTCTAGTTTTTAGCTTCGCACGGCGCTATTCTTAGCTTCGCGCGTTCTAATCTTTAGCTTCGCGCGTTCATACTTAGAGAAATTTTCTGCCCTAGAGAAACTTCTCTTACTCTGGTGTTTCTTTGTGCAGTAGGGTATTCGATGGAATCTCTTCCCCACAAGAACTACTTCGGCTTTGCTGGGGGTTCTGATTCCTCAGGCCAAGTCCGTTTCACTACTATCCTGCCCTCGTACAAACTAGACCCGAAGGATCGCAAGGAGAAGTTGATCAAATATCATCCCACCACTGCGCGAGAAATCATAACTGACGCAGCCTTCGAAACTGTGAATAGAGAGGCGATGGAAAAACCCACCTTCCTCTTTGGAGACCAGATGGATCAATCAGATGAGATCCTTTCTGAAGATGAGCGCGTTTGGTTATATAACTCAGGCGAAATGCTGATGTTTCTGCCTAGAATGGATCGTAGCTATCCTCTGGTCTATCTTCAGAGACTGGCAATGCCTCGGGAATAAGACAGCAGGAGGAGAGATGGTCTCAGGAGCTAACAGAGCTCCAGGCCAGTCGGGAATCCGTTCTAGGCGACCTGCAGAGGGTAAACTTTGGGATTGAGGAAAGTCAGGCGGCCATCTCTAAAGCCCAGGAGACGATTGCCAGAGCTCGGGCCACCTTGATAGAAAATGAACTCCGATTAGGAGAATCTGTCAAGAAGCGGGAGATGTTGCTTGTCCAGCAGGAGCAGATTCAGCAGGAAGAGATGGCCAGGAATCGTGCCATAGAAGAATCTCGTCAGCAACAACTTACAATAAGTGATGATGAGTTGCGTAGGCAAGCTCAGCAAACCGTAGAGGCTTCTCATCGTAGAAATTTGGACGAGACAATAAACCAATTGAGACTCCTGGGAGGCCAATAGTTTCATCTCTCTTTACGCTTTTATCTTCCTTGTAATAAGAACTTCGTAAACAGGAGAGAGATAACCTTACGATGTTTCTTTGAAATTCTTTTTGTATCTTCACCTTTTTAATAAAGATGATTCTTTTGACTCTTTTATTTGCCGGCTTCAAAACAGATTTACTTGCCCAACAAATAACCTGTCGTCAAAACGATTTATCTCAGTATCGTTTATGCTCAATTTCTCGAGCCGAAGTAAAAATTAAAGTTTAATATGGGATTTTTAGCAAACCCCCAGCTATTAACGGATTTGATTAGCCTTTACCAACTACCGTTTGAGTTGGGCTAGCCATGTTATTCCCCTCAACATGGTGAGTTGTTGAGGAGTACATTTGGGCTTAAATGCCAAACTTTTCCTCTTCCCTTTACTTTATCGGTATTGGGCGATTCATACTTTTACCCCAGCATGATGGGTTGGCGAGAAACTTGTTCTCTTCTCATTGCCTGCTGGCGTTGGGCAATTCATACTTTTACCCCAGTATGATGGGTTGGCGAGAAACTTGTTCTCTTCCCATTGCCTAGTTGACGTCGGGCAATTCATACTTTTACCCCAGTATGATGGGTTGGCGAGAAACTTGTTCTCTTCCCATTGCCTAGTTGGCGTCGGGCAATTTATACTTTTACCCCAGCATGATGGGTTGGCGAGAAACTTATTCTCTTCCCATTGCCTAGTTGGCGTTGGGCAATTCATACTTTTACCCCAGTATGATGGGTTGGCGAGAAACTCGTTCTCTTCCCATTGCCTAGTTGGCGTTGGGCAATTCATACTTTTACCCCAGTATGATGGGTTGGCGAGAAACTTGTTCTCTTCCCATTGCCTAGTTGGCATCGGGCAATTCATACTTTTACCCCAGTATGATGGGTTGGTGAGAAACTTGTTCTCTTTCCATTGCCTAGTTGGCGTTGGGCAATTCATACTTTTACCCCAGTATGATGGGTTGGCGAGAAACTTGTCTCTTTCCATTACCTAGTTGGCGTTGGGCAATTCATACTTTTACCCCAGTATGATGGGTTGGCGAGAAACTCGTTCTCTTCCCATTTCCTAGTTGGCGTTGGGCAATTCATACTTTTACCTCAGTATGATGGGTTGGCGAGAAACTCGTTCTCTTCCCATTGCCTAGTTGGCGTTGGGCAATTCATACTTTTACCCCAGTATGATGGGTTGGCGAGAAACTTGTTCTCTTCCCATTGCCTAGTTGGCGTTGGACAATTCATACTTTTACCCCAGTATGATGGGTTGGCGAGAAACTCGTTCTCTTCCCATTGCCTAGTTGGCGTTGGGCAATTCATACTTTTACCCCAGTATGATGGGTTGGCGAGAAACTAGTTCTCTTCCCATTGCCTAATCGGCGTTGGGCAATTCATACTTTTAGGTCAGAGGCGCTTAATTACACATGCCTAAAAGAAAGATTGGGGGCTGTTCAAACTTGAGAACTAAGCACACCAGGTTTGGGTCAGAGGCGCCAAACTGCGCATGCCCAAGAAAAGACTGATGGTGGTTCAAACTTGAGAACCAAACTGGAGGCGGTTCAAGGCTCTCTCGCGTAACTTGAACTGGGTACTCCAAACACACCAGGGTTTAGGTCAGAGGCGCCAAACTGCGCATGCCTAATAAAAAAACTGATGGTGGTTCAAACTTGAGAACCAAACTGGAGGAGGTTCAAGGCTCTCTCGCGTAACTTGAATTGGGTACTCCAAACACACCAGGGTTTAGGTCAGAGGCGCCAAACTGCGCATGCCTAATAAAAAGACTGGAGGTGGTTCAAACTTGAGAACCAAACTCACCAGGTTTAGGTCAGAGGCGCACAATGCGCATGCCTAAGAAAAAGAGAAGACGCGTATCTCCAGGGGTACTAAGAATAGTATTTCTTTAGAAATTTGCCATTGATCGGCATCATCATCCTGTCGCCATCTTGATTCATTAAGCGATAGGCTCCACTAGAGTATACTGTCTCCACAACAAACGGTCCTTCCCACTTGGGTTCAAACTTTCCCTTAGTCTTGTGGGTTAGCACTATTGGCCTTTTAACAGTCAAAACCAAGTCTCCTTACTTAAAGGTCCTTGGTTTGACGTTCTTATTGAACGTTTGAGATATTCGGGCTTGATACAACTCAATCTGCTGTTGAGCCCTGAGACGTTTTTCATCTAACGCCTCTAGTTCTTGCAATCTTTGCTGATGGCGCTCTTCTGTCGTCATCTTCGTGGCTAAAGCCACTCTTAATGATGGTATTTGGATTTCAAGAAGCAAGACAGCCTCACTTCCGTAAACCAAAGAGAACGGGGTTGCTTTGGTCGGGGTGCGAACGGTGGTGCGATAAGCCCACAGGCAATCTCCTAGCTTTTCATCCCAATCTCGTTTATTAGAAGAGACGAACTTCCGAAGGAGTTTGATGATCGTCTTGTTGAAAGCTTCAGCTAACCCATTAGCCGCATGGTTATATGGTGTAGAAGCGATATCTTTGATTCTGAACTTGTTGCAGAATCTGGAGAATCCCTGACTAATGAATTGCGGACCATTATCATGAATGATCCGTCGAGGGACGCCAAATCGGTAAATGACATGATGCTTGATAAACTTGATCACATCTGCCGTTTTCACCTCTTTCATGGGTACGGCTTCGGCCCATTTTGAAAATAATCGGTTATTGCAAGAATAAACCGATGTCCTCTGGATGATGGGGGAGTTATTGGCCCTACAATGTCCATTCCCCAGGCTTCAAATGGCCAGCTTGCGACGGTATTGTGCAAGTATTCTTGGGGTTGATGAATAAAATTGGCATGTATTTGGCATGCATGACATCGTTTAGCGTATGCCATTGCTTCTGTAACCATGCTCGGCCAGTAGTACCCCAGCCTTCTTCTACGGTCTCCAAGTTTGGGACCGGGCTGATGAGCTCCACATATTCCATCATGTGTTTCTTTCAGCACTTGTTCTGCTTCCGCTTTCGATATACAGCGTAGCAATAGACCACCTCTTGACTTTCTATACAAAGTCTGAAGTTTATGGTCATAATAAAATCTTTGGGCCTTCCTCTTTATTGAGGTGGCTTCCTTAGGATCTTTTGGTAATATCCCATGCAAGGCATAATCTACAAACGGAAATCGCCAATCACGGGGTTCTAACTTTAAGCCAATCTGGCATACCTCTTCGGCTTGAGATACCACGTCTGAGTGGAGGAGTTCTCTACTACCAATGGTGATGCTTTTAGCTTTACCTGGCGGGATTGCCAGCGTTGCGGCTAATGTGGCAAGAGCATCTGCATAAATGTTCTCGTTTCGAGATACGTGATATATGTAGAATTGTTGAAAATATCCAGCTAGTTCAATGGCTAGCTGATAATAGGGGATGAGGGCTTCATGTCTGACTTCATATTCACCTGTCATCTGATTGACGATGAGTTTAGAGTCTCCATATGCCTCTAGATGGTTCACCCCCAGTTGCAGAGCTATTTTTAAGCCGATAATGAGCGCGTTGTACTCCGCTACATTATTCGTGCACGGTTCTGTTAATGAGTAACCGTTAGGCAATATATGTTTATGTGGGGATATTAGCACAACCCCCACTCCAGCAGCAGATCGTCTCGCGGCACCATCAAAGAACATTTGCCAAGGCTGTTCTCCGGTAACTGTGTTGACTTCTGATGTCTGCTTTAATTTGGACCAAATTGGATGGTCTGCAAGGAAATCGGCGATTGCCTGTCCCTTCATAGCCTTTTGAGGAACAAAATGTATATCATAGGGCGATAGTAAGAGCGCCCATTTTGCCAATCGGCCATTTAAGGATCCCGATTTTATCATCAGAATCTTCAGGGGATTAACCCGTGATATGACATGAATTGTTTGCCCCGAAAGGTAGTGTCGCATTTTCTGAACGGCGAACACTAGGGCTAAACATTCCTTTTCAATCGGGGTATACCGCTGTTCGGTCCCAATCATTGTTCTACTTAAATAGCAGAGGGCATGTTCATGGCCGTGCTCATTATATTGAGCAAGTAATGCTCCTAAAGCATTATCCATGGCTCTTACATATATAAGGAAGGGCTGCCCAGGGGCTGGTGCCATTAGTACAGGAGGCTTAGTAAGGTACTCCTTGAGGTCATCAAATGCCTGCTGACATGCCTCATCCCATATGAAGGACACTCCTTTCTTCATAAGTTTGGAGAATGGTTGGCATCGTCCAGATAAGTTGGATATGAAGCGTCGAATATAAGCGAGCTTTCCTTGTAATCCCCTTAATTCCTTAAGATTGCGGGGAGGTGGCATTTCGCTAATCGCTTTTACCTTTTCAGGGTCGAGGAAAATTCCTTTTGAAGTTATTATGAACCCCAGAAACTTCCCGCTGGATACCCCCATGAACGACTTGGTAGGATTCATCTTCAAGTGATGTTTCCGCATAAGATCGAAGACCATTCTTAAATCATGAAGATGATCTTCTTTGTCTTTGCTTTTGACTGCTAAGTCATCCACATAGCACTCCACTGTTCCGCGCAGGTGCTTTTTGAATATGGCACTCATTGCGCGTTGGTAGGTGGCACCTGCATTCTTTAATCCGAATGGCATCACCGTATAACAGTATACCCCCTGTGGCGTTCTGAAAGCTGTATGCTTTTCATCATCCGGGTGCATCTTGATTTGATTATAACCTGAGAAGCCATCCATAAAGGACATCCTCTCATAACCGCAAGTATTATCGATCATCACGTCGGTGATGGGGAGTGGAAATTCATCCTTGGGACATGCAGCGTTCAGATCTCGAAAGTCAATGCATATCCGGATTTTGCCATTCTTTTTTCGAACTGGCACTATGTTTGCCACCCAGTCTGGGTGTTGTTCTTCACGGATGAACCTGGATTGTATAAGCTTGTTGACCTCAGCAACTATTGCCTCCATCAATTCCGGTCGAAAACGCCTCTGTTGCTGTTTAACAGGTTTGACATCTTCTTTTATATTTAACCGGTGTGTGGCAATTTGAGGGTCAAACCCAGGCATATCTTCATAACTCCATGCGAACACATCTATATACTCTTTGATAAGGGATATAAGTTCCTCTTTTTCTAAAGGAGTTAGTGTGTTGCTTATGAAAATGAGTTTCGGATTTTCTTCCTTTCCCATATTAACCTGTATTAATTTGTCTTCTGTGGGCGGGTCACGCTGTTCAAAGTGGACTCCCAGAGAGTATCCATATGCCTAGCCCAAGCATAATCTTGAACGTCAATTGGTTCCTCGTCGCTTTCTGGCGCGGCTGAAACCATATTGATTGTCAAAGATTGAAACCAAGCACCGGTGCTTATATCTGAATCATGATCTGGTGAAGATGTTTCTTCTTTGGCCGAAGGACTCTCTTCATCATTTAATGGTGACGAGGGTGGAGTAGATACATAACCCAACCCCCTGCGGGTCTTCTGATAATAATCAGGGCTCTTTCCTCTCGGTCTAAACGAGGGTATGAGATTCCGCCGCCCTTTTCCAAAGTTTAATCCCGGCTTCTGGGTAAAATTATATCCCATTTTCTCCATCATCTGTCGGGACCTTTGCTCATATAAGTGAAATTGAGGTGATGTTTGTTCATCACTTTCACTACTTTGTCTCTGTCGAGGCGACGTGGCCACTTTGCCGAACATGATCAGCCTTTGGGACTTCTGTCGGGGAGGCACTTCAAAGAAGTGCCCTTGATCCTCGGTTATTTTTAATTGAGAGAGGAGGGAAGACCTGAGGGGCAAATGGTATGCTGCCAGAACTTCAAGTTCGGTCAGGCCATCCGCTTCGGTGGAGGTACAAGAGGGCTCAGACTCAGTAGCTACAGCATGCTCGTAGACTAACTTTACATTTTCATTAATAACCCATTCACTTTCTGCTACATCCACTATATTATCAAGACCTAAGCTAAGATCTAGGTGAGGGTTGATTTCGTAATCACCCCCATCATCTTCTCCAAGGAGCTCGTACTCAGTGTCGGCTTCATTGCCACTATCGTCGGGCTTTGGAGACTTGCTAAGACTGTCATTGGAGGCTTCATGTGCTGGCTTGTAGAGTGCAGCATCTGTGAAGTAATTTTCCAACCCTTTGAATGGCTGCTTGTCAGCAATTAGTGTCCGGACCTCTCCTTCCTCATCGCAATATTTCATGCACTGGTGAAGAGTCGACGGAACTATCATATGAGAGTGGATCCAAGGTCGCCCCAATAAAATATTGTAGGAGGTATCAGCATCAATTACGTAGCATGTAACCTCTGTTTTCAAGTCTCCAATTTGACACCGCAATCGGATCTTACCAAGAGGATGGCTATTATTAGCGTTGAATCCATAGATGGTAGTGTGTGTAGGTGTCAAGCGATGAAGGAAAATCCCCAACAGCTGCATCAATCTACTGGGCACGACGCTGAGTGCTGAACCTGGATCAATCTGAATTCGGTCCACTTTAGTGGACCCGACATATCCAGTGAAATATAAAGGCCTATTATGCTTTATATTCCTCACCTGCATGTCTTTTGGAGAGAAGATGATTTGTGGGACTTGCCTCCTCACTTGATGACAGTGGGGGCAAGATTCCCGCTCTTCGATGGCCGGCTCGACAATCTGAGCTAGGAACGACTCAGAGTCTGCCAAGGCCTCTCTTAGAGCTTCACGTGTTGATTTTGATAATCTCAACAATTCGTAAAGCGTTACTCGCGCTGGGATGTTAGCCAACTGCGCAATTATGTCAAATTCGAAGAGAGTTTCTTTGGCTCCTTCATCTCTGGTAGGATTCTTCTGGAAACGAAGTCATTTCTGCTTCGCAGGCTTTGCGAGTTCTGCATAGATATCTTTTGGATCCACTCTAGTGTAGTCCTTAAGATGTCTTTCCAGATCGAGTACCGGAAGGGCCTGCCCCATCTTGATGGGTGGCCATAGTTTCGGGTTCTTCTTCAGAATCTGTGAAGGCCCCCGAAGCTATATATTCTTTCTTTATATCTGCAGAAATGGCATTAGCAGCCCGTTTCTTCTCTTGACTTCTTGAAGTAGTTCATTGTTCATCTTCCAGCAAGTCGGGGTGAACCCACATAACTTTCCCCTTTTGGGTTGTTACGGGGACAAGTCCCTCTTGGGCTTTATTGTGCGGATCAAGATTCTTCGTGACCATCTTACCCTTAGGGATTGGGGTCACTCCTGCGGGAAACTCGTGGGTTCCGACCATTATGGTTGCCATATTGGCAGTGACTTTCTTCTGCTCTTCCTTAAGCATCAAAACTCCAGCCTCTATAAGTGCTTGGATTCTGTTCTTAAGGGGAAAACAATCCCTGGTAGGGTGTCCAACATTCCGGTGATAAAGACAGTAATTGGGGTTTTTAGTCTTACCCGCATCTTCTGGCTTCTTATTCTCCGGAAGTTTTAGCATTCCTTTCTTCTGGAGCAGGTGAAAGAGGATATGTGTCTGTTCCGCCTTGAAAGTGTAATTCCTTTCTTGTTGCGGTCTGATTTGCCTTGATCCTCGCTGTCCTTGAGACTTTGGCTCTGGCGGAGGACCGGTTTTCTGAGGAGCAGCTTCTGACGACATGACTGCTTTCCCTTTATTCTTATTGCTGTTGTTTTGGGTATATGGCTTACTACCCCCAGCGTTTCTTGATCCGCGGGATTCCTCGACTCGGCGAATCAAGTCTTCAGCTTGCTCTCCTTGTTTGAGCAGGTCCCTCCAGGTCTTAGACTCTACGGCCCCCATTTTGAGGAGCACATTGGTCTTAAGGTTGTGTCGACAGGTCTCGACTAGAGTTTCCTGGATCATTCCGTGTTTACAATATACGGATTTCTTCCGGAACATTTCTATGAAATCTTTAACCGCTTCTTGTTCTCCTTGCCTAGTTGCAAGGAGGGAATGAACCGTAATCTCGGTGTCATCCTCGAAGAAACGTGAGAGAAATAATTTCTCAACATCTAACCAGGTATTAATAGTACCTGGGGGCAACTGCATGAACCAAGTAAAGGCAGGCCCTCGCAAAGTACTTGCAAATATTTTGGTCATGATGGGATCATTACCCATTAAGTGTCCTGCTTGGGACAAAAAGTAATATATATGCTGACTGGGCGATCCCTTCCCGTCGTACGGCTCTAACTTGAGCGGCTTATACTTTGGTGGGTAAGGTATCATATCCCATTCAGGAGGATACAGTCTAGAGACCCCAGCTTCTTTCAACTCCTTTTTACGCATTAAAGCTTCGAGTTGACTCTGCAGCTTTTCTATCTTTTCTCCATGCGGATCATGGAAAGAAAATCTATCCTCTTACTCATGCATCGAGTGGGCTTCCTCTTCCTGTTCTTCTTCATTCAGAGTTTCTTTGCCCTTTTTGGCGTTATCTTCAACAAACCTCGATAGCATGACTTTGAGTCCTTCAATCATCTTTTGCTGCTTTCGAATCATCTTTTCTTGAGCTTCAAATCTCTGATTGATATCGTCAGACTTATCTGCCATATACGATGCTGACTTCTGTAGCTGAGACGATATAGAGGATGGGGGCGAGGCTATAGCGGAATTATCGCTGTCTTCGTCGTAAGAACCCCCTGCGAGCTTCTTATAATTTCGGGGCGGGACGGCTCCTGATCTTAGTCGAGTAATACGATGAGGTTCATCATTGCTCGATTCTGAATCATCATCCGTCTCTATAATTTTCTTCCCTTTTCCTACCATGTTGGAAGTTACAGCTCTCCATTGTTTCAGGGAAGTGGTCCTTGTCTTCTTAGCAGGATTCTGGTTTGACTCGTTTAATCGGTCGAACACAGATATCCTGTTCTTGCTGCAGTCACAGTTGTCCATCACGGCTGATACTGCTGTCACAAGTTGTTGGCAATGGCAAATATGTTCAACTTGAAGTTGGTCTATGCCTCTCTTCTTAGAGAGATGTTCCCTGAGGTCAGTGCCTCTAGTCATGGAGTCAAGAGGTCCATTCAACTCTTGAGAATGTTTAGGAATCCACTGAAGCTTCTTTGATTGATCAACCCTGACTCTGGGGTCGGACCGATCCTCACGTGGCTTAGGAATAGCCTCGCGTTTCACATTGCGGGCCTGAAGAATAGCTCCGCGCTTATCCACACTAGCCTCGCGTTTCTCGCTGGCTTGGTGTGTCCTCGAAAATTTAGCTTCTGGAATAATAGCCCCGCGTGAAGGGAAGTTCTTGCACGCTGGCTTATCTTTGCGATTAACGCAGATCATAGCTTCGCGCTTAGCGCGGTTTTTACGACTGACAACTATCTGCCAATCATCCTCACGTTCCTTGTGGGTGTCAGAAGTCTTGCGTTTATTGCAAGTATCACTGGCTTCGCGTCTCTCGCTAGGCACAGTAATAGCCTCGCGTGGAGAATCACACGCTGGCTTTGAATAATTTTTATACTCGCGTAACTCGCGAGTGTTGGGTATTCTGCGACTAGCGCAACCCTTACTGGCTTCGCGTCTCTCGCTAGGCACAGTAATAGCCTCGCGTGGAGAATCACACGCTGGCTTTGAATAATTTTTATACTCGCGTAACTCGCGAGTGTCAGGAATTTTGCGTAACTCGCCAGTATTACAAGCCTCGCGTGGAAAATCACACGCTGGCTTTTCCTTGCTTTTAAGGCAAGTTGTATCTTCGCGTTTAACGCGGTAGAGATTGGTCTCGCGGGTAGCGCGAGCCAATTTGCGAGGGACCATAACCTCGCGTCCTCTAGAGTTAGCTCCGCGTCCAAGGCGGGCTTTGAGGGCTCTACGCCTCGCTCTCCGGTTCCTGTTCCGGAGTTGGGTCCTGGTCAGTCCAGTTCCCACGTCTTCTTCGGCAATCGGAAGCTCTTTCTCGGCTAGGATTTCTTGTGTGGACTCCGGCGCTATAACCGTAGTCTCCAAGGATCCCCGTCTCTCGGTGGATACCTTTCTACCCGTTACTCGGGCATTGGAGTACATACGGTGACAGTGCCGTGTCTCATCCAAGTCACCTGATCCGGAGGAGAGGAACTCCTCGTACTTCTGCTGGTCGATTTCAACGACCAGCGTGTCTACTTCGGATCCGATCAAGTCAACGTCCGATTGCGCCACAATCTCTTCATCAGTGAAAGAGACGGCTCCCACTGTGGTCGCCAGTTTGTTCGTCGCAAAAGTTCCTTCGCTTCCTTCCATTGAATACATCTTAGATTACAATAAAAGTGAACAAGATATAAAAAGAACAAACGAGAGGATTTTATACTTCAATCTCTCTCTTTTACAATAGTTTCGTGGGATCTGTGGCGATGGGATCTATAGTAGTTCCTTTGGACAATCGGTACGTTGAAGTCTTCTCTTTTAAAGATATTGGCCGAATATAGACGATCTTCTCTGGTTTTGATTTGTTCAAGGCTCTCTCGGATAACTCGAACTTCTCAAGAATTCCAGAAAGAAGATGATGATTTTCTCTGATCTTCACGAACTCAAGGCTCTGTGCGTAACTTGAATTCTCCAAGATTTCAGAAGATGATCAGCAAAGGCTTCAAGGCTCTCTCGCGTACTTGAATTGCCAAAGGATCGATAGGAGACTTCCGATGCCAAAAAAGAAGACCCCCCTAGGGTTTCACCAGGAAGGTATTTATAGCCCCAGGTTAATGCAAGAGTTTCTATCTAAATAGAACTCGCATTCATCAAGGATTCCAATCAAATATCTTAGTTTTGATGGAATTCTGATTAGACTTGATTCGGGTATTTAGATAAGCCCAAAATCATAATCTCAATCAATTTGAGATTCTGGTTATCTGCTTACGCGGAGCTTTAATCGCATCAAAACACGGCGCTAAATAACCAAAACGCGGAGCTAACGCGGAGCTATTGATCATCTCCGCGTTTTACTCAAACGCGAGGCTAATACAAGCCAGACTGCGGAATCAACGCGGAGCTATTAAACATCTCTGCGTTTTATTCAAACGCAGGGTTAATGTAACCAAACGCGGGGCTATTGGATTAGCTCCGCGTTCTGTTGTGAAAAATCCTTTTAACTTAGAAATTTTCACTGCCAACAACAATCAATTGTTGCTTTATCTTCGACAGAAGCTGAGTATGTTGCAGCTGCAGAAGCAAGTAAGGAGTTTATTTGGTTGCAGCGATTGATGAGTGAGTTGGGTTTTGATGGAGTGGATTGCAGGTTATTCAGTAACAGTCAGAGTGCAATTCATCTTGCTAAGAACTCGGCGTATCATTCACGGACTAAACATATTCACTTGAGATATCACTTCATTAGATCCTTATTAGAGAATGGCCAATTGAAATTGGAGAAGATTGAGAGCAGCAAAAATCCTGCAGATATGCTGACAAAACCGGTTGATGGAAAAAAGTTGAGCTATTGCTCAACTTTGGTGCATTTGTGTTGAATGCTGAAATTGGGACTTTAAACGATCGAGGTAAAAACTTTGGACACTGGGATTATCATGTATAGAGATTACATTTTTAGCAATGGTCTCCAAGTGGGAGATTGTTGCTAATGGAGCCCATTGCTGCAGCGGGTTTCGGTCAACCAAAAAGGGTACAAAACCGGCCCAAACCCGTTACGATATAATATATATATGGGGTGTGGTGCTAGGCTTTTGACAAGCCGGAAAAAGGAGCCAAAAGAGCCAAAAAATCAAAAGAAAAAAAAAGGAGATTGCGGCTACTACTGCAATCGGCCAAAGAAACAAAGTGGAGAAAGAGGCGGCTACAAAAGGTGGCTACAAACAAATTATTTGATACAAATAATTGGTGGTGTGGCTGAGTAAAAAAAAAGGTTGCTGTTCTCTTTGGTTTCAGGTGAAGATTTTCGGCGAAGGGAAAAATAATTTGGTAGCGGCTGCAAATTATTTTTCGGTGGCTGAAACAAAGAGGTAAATCACTGCAACAAGAGGTTAGGATTTGATCTCAAAATCTTGTGTGATTTCTTTGTGTTTTCTCTTGTGGTTGAGAACTAGAATATTGTAATCATCTTTTGATATAGTGGAAGTTTTTCGATCGTGTCCCCGTGGACGTAGGCATATTGCCGAACCACGTTAAATCTGCGTGTTCTCTGTCTCTGCTATTTTTCTCTTCGGTTAACTATTTGATTCCGCTGGTTGTTGGATTAGTATTATTCCGCTATTTTTTGCTAACACGGTGCGGGCTGCTCTTCGCGGCGGACGACCGGGCCAGAGTGAAAGGGAAGGTATGGGCATGAGATAAGGGCGATCTGGGCAGAGGAAATTGTAAAGGAGTGGAGATGTCGGAGTGAAAGTGGTTATTGAGGAGATTACCTATTTCTCTTAGTGAGACCGAATTTCCTAGTGAGCCTCATTTTTTTCTTAGTGAGCCTCATTTTCCCACTCAAACATGGAATTAGTGGTTATAGGGGCAATTTTGGAAAAAAATATGAGACTCGTTAAGAAAAAAAGAGCATGTTTTAAACTACCCTGGGGCTAAGAAATTGGGGCTCACTAGAAAAAGTATGGGGCACATCTAGCAACTCTCAAACCAAAAACTGTCTGTGCTCGAGGTGGGAAACTAAATGCGCACCACATTTTTCCTAGTGAGCCTCATTTTCTTAGTGCGCACTAGGTAACTTAAAAACTTGATTTTTTTCTTAGTGAGCACCACAAAATTTTCCAAACTAACCCTCCCCTCTCTCATAACCGTTTCTCTCCCCATCTTTTTTTTCCTAGTGAGCACCAATTCTAATCGACTCCTCTGCTTGATCCAGCATTCCTGTGTAGCTGACCAGAGCTTCTCTGTGCATGATCGCCGCAATCGAAACCGCCCTCGGCTCGATTCGCCGTCGCAGTGAAACTACAATTTCCCTCTTTACCCCTATAACAATCCAGTGAAAACCATAGTTTTCTCTTCTATTTTTTTGCCTGGTCAGGGCTGCAGTCCCGGCCAGTCTATTGACTGGACGGACTCGCAGCCCCGGAGAGTACTTCTTATGGTTGGTGTTTCCAGTTCGGACAGTAGGCTTAACTCTACAATAAACCCTAATCCAATCAAAAAAATATTTTTAGAAACCAAAAAAAAAAAAAAAACACTGGTCGGGATTTCAACCCGATCAAGTAAGTACACTGATCAGGATTTCAGCCCTGGCCGGTTATTGTACAGGTCAAGATGGGCTCCCCAATCAGTGTTTACGTGCTCAAACCCAGGCAAAATGGGCGGCAACTCTAAATAAAATTAAATTTTCTCAAACTTTTATTAATAATTGATGGATCAAATTATACTTCAAATTGAGTTAAAAATATTTATGCAAATTTATAAAGTGGAAATTCATCCAAAATTTGCCAATTTTTTATTCTTGTTCTCCATGTTCTCCATCTACCTTAATTTCTCCTCATCTAATAATGGATTTTTCTTCTCAGATTTGCAAAAAAAAAAACCCTTAAACAAATCCTAGAGAGTAATTTAACTGATGGGATTGAAAATTTTCAAGGGGATTTAGGATTTTCAAAAAAAGATTTTATTTTATTTTTTTTTTTTTTTTTTAGAATTCAAGTTCGCAAGAGATGAATTGGATTTGAGAGAGTGTACGGTGCTCACTAAGAAAAAAAGAAAAAAAAGGAAGAAGTTGTGGTAAGAATGGTGCTCACTGAGAAAACAGAGAAGGGTTTTTTTGCCAAAAAAAAAAAAAATCGAGCAAACTTGTCATATTTTTTTTGGTAAGGTCATGGTGCTCACTTGAGAAAAATATGGTGCGCATTTAGAATTTCTCGCTCGAAGTCCAATGGCATATTCACTCCCCAAGCCCGCACCATTCCACTTGAAAGGAAGATCCAGAGGTATGTTCTCCTCCAGAAGATCCTTCCTTTTTCGCAGTACATCATGTGTTAATGTAAATTTTAGTTATTCTTCGGTTATATGCATGCACAAACTCGACCCTGAACTCAGCATAAATGGTAAGATCGGCTAGAAACTTCGATAATGTCAATTTACGGAGCATAAATCTTATCTCTTAATGCTTTCACGCGCTGTATTCTGTCCGTTGCATGTCTATTGTCATGAAATTCTTGGAAAGGCGATTCTACGGTCTAGATGGATGGTCTCACCTTGGTCCTGCACTAAAGATATCGACATGTTCGCATATGTCTACAACCAATTTGTTGCAAGAATGTCCGCATATTATTCTCACAGTACGAAACAGAATTAGAGGAGGAAAGCTCCGGAGGAATAGTCCTGGCATATCTTGTAGCATGTTCAGGGTATAGATCTTCTCCGATCTAGCTATAAATGATGAACTCAGAGATTTGTGTTCGATTGACAAGCAAAGAAATGAATGCAGATGTGGTACAGGAATAACAGGTCGGTTCTCCTTTGGCAGAGATGTAAATCTTGTACATACCTCGTGCAAAGTTATACGTAGGGATGGTAATGGATGTGCCCACGGGCTAATTTTGCATAGGACGGATCAAGCTCTGGTACGTGGACACGTCTATTACCATCTTTAGTTGTATGTATGCATTTTCTCTCTATCTATCAATCTCTGCCAAAGGAGAATTGCCCTGCTATTCCGCTCCACAGTAACATCCAATATACTTCTTATATTATTGCTTTAGAACATTTTACGACGAGCAAGTTCATGACCGAAGCAAGGTAATAAGTTTTCGATTAATTAGCTAGCTAGGTAATAAGTAGGGTCACCTATATAAGATATGTAGATATATATTTGACTGTTTCTATTTTTATTTTTATTTTTGTAAGTTTATCTATGAATGAATCCATTCTATGACTAGTTTTGGAATGCTACATATAGCTTTCGGAGCCTCAATTTATATGTCCCCTAATGTGCAGCATTTACATTAATTGTCAACTGAGCATAGATCAATGAGTGGGTTCTTGTTGCTCACAGGAATAATATTAGGAGTTCACACGTGATCAGTATTGTCTTACATCGAATAGAATAAGAAAGATATATGAATTTAAATATAAAATTGGGATATTTACCTGTCCATTTAAGTTTTTGGGCCAAAATGGTCCGGGGCCTAGCGTTTCTCCCGATCGATGAATCTTATGCTACACATATCATAAATTGAATTTTAATATAGTAAGTTTATTTTATGATCAGGTGCGACATATATTCCAGATAAATTACCAGACATGCCGAGAATTTTTTTATTTTTGGCTAATTAGGGATTTTGTATTTTAGCACGTCCCCATCCCCACAGATTGAAGACTCTCTTTTTTTTTTAACAGAAACCAGGGCTTTTAGGTTCCTTCCAGTACTGCATCAAAACTCCGAAATTGTGGTGAGGGTTGAGGAAAATTATTTTGTATTTTAATAGTACATATGAATCCTTTAAAAAGGAGAGTAGGATTGATTATTTTTTTTCCCAAGGAAAAGAATAAATTTATTTCTATGGCAAATTAAGCAATCACAACCTGATTATTAATCTTAAAATGGAATATTTGCCCAAAGGTGATGAAATGTATTATTTGGGTCAGTATAAGTTATTTAATTAGTAAGACCAATAAAGTTTAGATTGGTCTATATAATGTGACTTGCTAAAAGTCATAAAAATAAAAGCATTTCGAATATTTATGTGATAGAAGATTTCATAACTAAAAATAGAAATCACAGAATATATTTGTGATTACTAGGTAAGTAATATTATAATATTACCCATTCATGATCAATAATTATGTAAGTATATAATTTGGATGATTTTACATAGTCGACCATAAGAGAGCTCTCCTAGATGTCATTATAGATCTTAAGGGAAAAGAAAAGGTGAGAGATCAACAAAATTCGGTTTCACTCACTAAGGGATTAAAAAAAAAAAAAAAAAAAAAAAAACCTAGAAGCTATACTGATATTGGAAGAAAATGTTACATCATCGGTTATAGAATACTTGGTTGAAAGAAGGAAATGACAACACAGCTTTCTCCTATCGAGTGGCAAATAGGACAAAATAGGAATATGATAAAAATATCGCACGCAGGAGATGGTGTAACCTGTTTCAATTCATTGATGAAATGTCAAAATGAACTTGGTCAAGTGCGGAAAGGAGCATGAATTTTTGGCCACTGCATTTATCCGAGCAATCCACAATCTATGAAAGTCCCTCTTTTGCCTGCCCCTATCTCGATGAGAGGAAACTAAAACTCTCATTTTTTCTATTGAGTAACGGTTCGAATAAGTCTTGAATGTGCCCATATAAAGGTTGATGCAAACAAACGAATTTTTATACGATGTCTCCAAGCTATATATCCTTGTCTAATTCCAGTCATTGAATCAAATTAAAATTTGATGAATGAATAAGTAATTGATTTCTCTTAGGGACGGAGCAATGAACTTATTTGAAGTGGCTCGTTTCGTACCAGAAAAACCCATGTATGAACAATGATTGATTTTATTTCTACACCTAACCACTCTAGATTGGGGGTAGGTCCGTGGAGAAAAGTTATAGATACCTTTCCATACTTTGTATCTGGAGTACTTTACTTAATTTCCTCTACAGTCTTAGACTTTTGTGGTATTCTTCTTGGACCTGAAACTCTCGAGGAATCCTTTCTAGGTAGGTTAAAAGGGCGCATTGATTCCTTAAAAAAAAAAGAGAATAAATTGCTACCATCAATTATGTTTATCTTAACAGGGTAGAATATGTCTATACATATTTGGGAGAGACTCCTACGGTTGTTACTATCTAATGCAACCGTTCTTGAGAGGAATAAACCCCCTTAAAAGCATTTCCCTCTAGTAATAATAAGTGTCTAAACTGATGAGGGACTACTATTATATGAGTTTGACAATTCAGATAAGTCGTGTGAGCTAGTAGCGAAAAATTAATGATCACGTTAATTTTTTTTTCCAACTTCTTTTATGATTATGACCTCTATATATTTAGATTTCTTAGAATCAAATTCTATGAACTTGTTTATTTATTATTAATCAAGTTGATATAAAATATTGTGTTCACTAAAAATCGTTAATTTTGTATATATTTGATTGAAAATCAAATTAAAACTAAAACCCAAGAAATTGAATATGAGAGAACAGTAGCAGATCGAGATCATAATCCAAAAGAATTTTTTTTAAAAAAATATTAGAGATTGTAAAAATGCACGACAGCTTAGCTAACTTACGTGAGACGGTGACTCATTTTCATTATTCTCATATACTAATAATGTTGTATAATTAGAGGAAAAAGAAATGGAATTTAGTCCCACATTATTAAATATAACAGCTGATCAAACTATTTACTTGAAAATTGAGGCTCAAAATGGGGGTTTTTCTTCTTTTGAACCTATAGATTCTAAGCTTTTATATAGCCAAGCTATTTAGGTCTAAATTTTTCTTATAGTCTTATCGAACCTCATAATATATAAACCTCATAATATATTGAAACAATTAATGTATTTTTAATAGTTTCATCAAAATGAGTCACTATCGGAGTATCACTGTCTAATGGTGTATTTATTATTTTAAATATTATCTCTCGTAGAATTGTCGTTTCAATCATCATCTTATTAAAATATTATATTTTATATGATGATGTATCAACTCATCGTGCACATCTCTCTCCCCATTTTGGTTGATTTATTATTAACATTTCAAAACCACTAAAATATCAACTAGTTTATTTTATATTATTATTTAGACTATCAGAAGAGTTTGTTATCAAAGTCCTACAACCTTATGGTTATGAAACATTAAATAGTGACCTTACAATGACCCTCAACTATTTTTCAAAAACATCTTACGTCATCAATCCTTATCAATCATCTTTCTCAATGGCAATAATAATAATAATAATCATCATCATCAACAACATCCCTTGATCTTAAATGAGACTTAATTAGGCAAAAATTATCAACTAATTAAAACCTCTTAGTCCATGGGCTAATAAAGAAACAGCAATTTAGTTGAGTGGGTCCCATCATTGGTTTCAAGTTGAGACCAAAAATTAAAATTTAAACTTAGCATGTCACTCTCATTGAACAAGCCAGTGCCAGGGAGTTGCTTGCAGCAGTTTGGGACCCAAACCAAAATTTTTCCCAAGTGAGAACACTTGAATTACAAGAGCATTACAATTTAGTTTCCATGTGAACTGGATGACTAATTATTGAAGTACCTCGGCTGCACCAACCAATTTCCTGACATGATTTGAACTTAAATTGTTCTGATACCATATTGAAATCTCTTCTCCTGTATCAAAACTCTAAAATTATAATAAGAGTTGAAAAACATTATTTTGTATTTTAACACTAATAGTTCATAACTATTTCCTATCTCGTATGTTAGTTAGTGGCTTAGAAACCAGTCAAGTTATTTTATTCCTATAAGCTTGTTTTTCTCCGATAATTAATTATCATTCGAACAAGAATCGAGTTGATTAGTTTATAAAAAGTATTTTGAAAAGTGATTTGAAAAATAAAGAGTGTACTTTCTTTTTTTTCTTTTCTTTTTTCTGTTTTATTTACTTTTCATATATTGATTCATAAAAAAAATGTCAATCATGTAAAGATGCTCTCTATCTTATGCCATATGGACAGTTAAACTGATAGGAAGAGGGATGTTGGACAAAAACGGTGTGCCCCCCATATACGAATGCAATGGATTTTAAATATAGAGTCTTAATCCAAAATTTAATCCAAAATCTTAACTGATAACTAGAAAGCTAAACTTTATATTTAAATCTAATAAATTTTTTCTAGTCCTATCTGATATGATGACTATACTTACATATATAAACTCCTAACTCTTGTGTCCAAGACATCCTTCTTCTAGAATTTTGGATGTGAGTTGCTTGTTCTGACTTGCATCCTTCACCGTTTTTTTTCCTTTGATTATGTCGTTTCTGGATCTACCGTTATCCTACGCAAGCTCTCTCGCTTGTGTCTTTTCACCTTCAATAAAAAGAAGATGATTGAGTTGACTTATTTCTCTACAAACGCGGTGTAATCGCATGGAATATATCGCGATAGCTACACAAATAATAAAAAAAATATATATAGAAATTATCTGAATTATATTTTATTTTTTTTTAATATTTTTTTTGATTCATTCATATCTAATTTCTTATATTTTAGTTTTGATATGACATTTCATCAAGTAGACATAAAATTAGCAGTTTTCGATATATACAATATTTTATATCCACTTAATAGAATAAAAAATAAATTCCGAAATCCGTAAAATTTAATCATAAAGAATGTATAGAAATTGAGATAATAGACCCAAAAAAGTACTCAAAAAATAATAAAAACACTATTTTTTAAACTTATCATAATAATTACTACTCGATTTATTAACCATAGCAGTATCCCTATTTACTCTTCTTACAGTCACGAATAAATTCTAAAAACTGAAACATAGTGAAGCAAAACTCTTAGGTATAATTCTCTCTCAAAACATATTTAGATTTTAAAAATAGTAGGCCCAATCAGCAATCATCTTATTTTTTATTTTCTTTGTAAATTATATTATCTCGTTAAAATAAATACTTGCACACCGTTGTCTTACGCAAAGGTGCAAGTGCAACTTACTAACGCCGGCCATGTACTTTTTTTTTTTTAATCACTAGATATTTTTCTTTTTTTTCCTTTCTTGCTAATATTTTAAATCGTTAGGTACTAGGAAGCTTCACCCCAGTTGAGATGGAAATAATAATACTGAGAAGTTTGACAAATTGGGGATTTTATGACTTAAATAGAATTAATTTAGGGAAAAAAAATTGAGAAAGAGTTGTCATTGCATCACCCACAAGATTAGGATAAAACACATGATTGATTGATCAGTTTCGTCGCAAAGTGCGGAGCAGGAACCGGTGCCATGGCATTATTTGATATTTTTTTCTTCAAACAATAATGGATGGCGACTTCAAGCAATTGTATCCAAATAATAATAACATTTATACTCTAAATTCATACCCTTTTTCGCTATCTCATATTCATGAATCAAAATATGAAAAGAAAAAAAAAATCTCATATCATCAAATCTTTATCTTTTTCCCCCCGAAACAAATAAAATGTTGAAAAGTAAAGATATAATGAGCAATATTCACCGTCATAAATTCATTTTCCAAATCCTTACCTCTTTTCTGTTACTCCAAATGCATGAATCAAATAATAAAACTATATAAAAGAAAAAAAAAAATCTTGTGTCACCAAATTCTTATCTCTTTTCCATTAAACATCCAAAAAAGATTGAAAAGTAAGAATTTAGTTATCATTGTCATAAATCTATTTTCCAATTCATACCCATTTTCAATTGCTCCAAATCCCAGAATCAAATAATGGAAAACATGAAAAAAAAAAAAAAAACTCATATTACAAAATCATTCTCTCTTTTACATAAAAAAATTACAAAAATAAAAAGTGAGAATTTAATAAACACAATTTAATGTCATAAATTCATTTTCCAAATTCATACCTCTTTCCCACTATTCCAAATCCATAAATTAAACAAAGGATAACATTAAAAAAAGGCTAATGTATAAGAAACTTTTACAAAGTATCATGTTTTTTTTTTTTTTTTTTCAAAAACCGCAATGAAGTATTTTATACTATGTATGTAAACCAATCTCCCATTGGATTTCAAAAACCCCAAATGGCATTAGTATAAAATTAACGAGTTGATTTAAAAATGCATTATATATATAATATTCCACTTTTTACTCAAAATATGTATATCTAAAATTGATAGAGAGTGGGTATTTATTTTGTTTTTAAATTGATTTACTAATCTCTAGGCGTGTGGGATTTTCTATGAAATTTGAAATTTCATGGGATTTATATAAAATAAAATAAAAACTTATTATGATTTCGAAAAAAAGTTTAATATTTATGAGATTTCTTATATTTTTGCCTCTAAAAATTCTAGCTTCACCAAATCCTTATTTAAAAAAAAAAAAAAACAAGTAAAAAATGTAAAAGTAAAAAAATTTAATGAGCACGTTTTCCAAAACCATAATCCAAAGAGACGGGAAATTCTAAATGCGCACCACATTTGTCTTAGTGAGCACCATTTCCCCCTACGTTGCAAATCACTTTACTATAGGATGTGGTGCTCGCTAAGTAAAATGTGGTGCGCACTTAGCCTAAGTACGAATATTATTTGATTGGATAAGGAAAAAGATTCAGATGTAGCCGGTCCCATTCAGGCAATCTCGCCCAAACGAAAACTGCTTCGAAACGCTCGAAAAGACAACAAAAAAAAAAAAAAAAAAAATACAAGTAATAATGAAAAAGGCAGAATCGGAGGAATCTCAGCCACAGTCGGAAAAAGTTGGTTTCTTGTGCCGCGCCGGCAACCTAACCGATCGCATCAATAATCGTCTGTCTAATTCCATTAGAAAAATTGACAAAAAGTGTTGGCGATTGGATCCGACATGTGCCGGATCTCGCCTCTTTTTCCTCGCAATTCACACGATTACTTTAATGATTAGTAAACAGTCAAGTGGGAAATCAGAGAACACAAATAAGCGGAGGTGGAGGAGGCGAGGTCGCTATCACAATAGTGCTACATTTCTTATTATTTGTTTGCACGTCTCTCCTTATCATCGTATTAATTTTAAAATAATATATTTTATATTTATATATATATAATAGTAGATGTTTACTAAGAATTACTAAGGACCTTGTACCCAATCTGCAACACCCTTCCCCTTTTGGTGATTGCGCTCTTATACATTCTCCCTTTTTCTCTTCTTTTTCTCTTTTTTTTTTTTTTTTTATTTAAAGTTTTAGCTCCCGAGCGGTCCGACCGTCGATATGGATGCAAATGAGAGCCGGTCACAGTGCGCGGGGCTCACGTGCGACACGAACGGGAAATCAGCTCGACTCTCGCCGCCGTCCCCATCGTCATCTCCTTCTCCTAAACGGAGGTGAAGCATCTATGTTGATTTCACCCATTGAATTATTCAATTGGATTATGTTTATTTTGTTTTTTTGTTTTTTTGTTTTTTTTTTCTTTACCTGAAATTTTGAATTGCGAGCAGTCGGCGATCGGTTCAGAAGCGGGTGGTGTCGGTTCCGATCCAGGAGGCGGAGGGATCGCGCCCCAAGGGAGCTGGCGAGTGCGCTCCGCCGTCGGACTCGTGGGCCTGGAGGAAGTACGGCCAGAAGCCGATCAAGGGCTCGCCATACCCGAGGTCAGTTCACGGTTAGATCTCGCCGCCTGCCCGGCGCACTTTAGCCATCCGCTTGCTAGTTCGCTAAACTGCGCCGGCCTCCCTCTCTCTCTCTCGCTCTCTCGCGCAGGGGATACTACAGGTGCAGCAGCTCGAAGGGGTGCCCGGCGAGGAAGCAGGTGGAGCGGAGCAGGGTGGACCCCACCATGCTGGTGATGACCTACACGTGCGAGCACAACCACCCGTGGCCGCTCCCCAAGAACCACCACAGCTCCAAGCACGTGCGGGCCGCCGTCAAAGAGGAAGCGGAGGCGGATCCGGATCCGATAACCCAGAGCCGGCCCGAATCCTCTCCCGGATCGGCGGTGGCGGCGGATCCGGATCCTGAGGAGTTGTCTAGATTCTCGGATCTGATCGGGGAGGGCTCGACAGGTCTGATGATAACCCCCGACGACTTCTGGTACTCGGACGTGGGGTCCACCTCGTCCACGTCTCCTCCATCCAACACGCTGCTCTATGGCCCGATCTTCGTCGGATCCGCTGAGCTGGCACCCGACGAGTGCGAAAAGATCGGCGATTCCAAGGAGGGCGAGGACGACGCGCTTTTCGCTGGGCTGGGGGAGCTGCCGGAATATTCGACCGTCTTCAGACGGAGTTACTTGGAACGGCAGCAGATGGCGGTACATACAGCTGTTCATCAATAATCGTGCTTTTTATTTTTTTTAAAATTAACTTAAAGCCTAGTTGTTAATTTTGGACATTTGGAGTTTCTTTTTTTTTTTTTTAAGTTTACATAGAGATCTAGAATCGAATAAAAAAATTGAGGGATTTGGTGATATAATTGAATCGCGTGGATTAGGTGCGTTTGATGGCCGACGAATTGTGTCATTATGGGGGGTGTAATTAGTGATTAATTGGCGTCATTGTCGGTCGTGATCATTCATCAGCATTATTATCGCTCCTTTCTGTGTTTGGTTTTGTTGTGGGCCCGCCGTTGGCAGAAAGGGCCAAATGCGATATTTGGGTGGGTTTGGGTGAACGAAGTTGGACACATTGTATCTATCCCCTGCTTGGTGTGCGAATGGAGAAGATTCGCACGTGTAGAGAAAAATGCGCTAAAGGATAGAGGAAGATTCGCACTTGGTAATAGAAAGTCTGTATCTTTTTTTTTCTTAAAGTGGGGTTCAGTTAAAGCGTGTAGTTCATACACTTTGAGAAAACGAAAAAAAAAAAAAAAAAAACCCATAATATCTAATGCTTGAAAAATGCAAGAAGCACCAAGTTTACTGAAATTTCAATGGTTGCAATTTTGTTGATATCATGCACCAACATCTAAGCAAGCTTTGGTACTTCGCTTACTATTCTAGGAATGTTCATGGTAGATCGTATAGATGATTCTTCTCTGTTCAGTCCTATCGAATAACATGTCCTCGTTTAAATCTCTGGCATTCATATCATTTTGTATTATCTCCATCTATATTTTCTTTGGTTTTTCCTTTACTCTTTTAATTTGTCCTATGTTCATAAATTCCCTCATCGAACTGATGCATTTATAGGCCTATGTTGTACATTAATAAACTATTGTAAGCCATTTTTTCTTAGATGACAGTCATACTTACCTTAGTACGAATATTCTCATTTTTCATTTTATCTCTCCTAACATTGCCACACAATAACAAAGCATTTACATCTTTGTTATACTTATTTTCTGTAAAAGACATTTCTTTGTAGCTCAGCATTTCTAATGGATGCTCCGCAACCTGCATAATCATTTCTTTATCATCCTCTATATATGTTTTTTGTATCAAACTTTCTTGTGTAGGTTGAGTCAATTCTAAATCCTTAAATTTGTATTTTTTGATAATATAAACCCAAGTATGTGCAAGTGAATTTTTTTTTTTCCTTTGGAATAAGACAGCAAGAATGTCAATTTTATCATTTCATTAAGATGTAAGATATGAAATATGTACAAGTGAATAGTTGAATGGAAGTTATAAACCCATTATAATTATCAATTGGAACTTTACTTATTATATACTTACTGATGTCATTCGCAAAATTTGATTTTTTGCTTTAGCATTTTGAGAGTTTAGGGAAGTAGCGGAGAAAGAAAATATGGAAAATAATAATAATAATAATAATAAGTTTAATGATCGCAAGATTAAAGATCAAATAGGTTCGCAAGTAGAGTGACATTAGTTAATTAAAGAGGTTTTTACATATCTGTACCTTAAATCTTTACAAATTAGAATTTAGTCCCTAAAATCTTCATATTTATAATTTAGTTCCCCAAATCTTTTAATTACCACAATTTAGTCCCCACCCATATTTTTTGTCTGAATTTCCCTTTATACTTCTGAGTTACTTCAGTTTAGTCATCTCTTACCTCTTCCTCCTCTTTCAGTTTTCTTATTGGTTTCCCCTCTCTATTCTTCTCCTCTCTCTTTTCCCTTCCAATTAATTTTTAAAGTAAAGTAATTCAGGAAAATTCAATAAGAAGAGGAAAAAGAGAAAGAGAGGAGAATAATGGAGAGGGGAAGCGAGTAAGAAGAGTAAAAGAGGAAGAAGAGGGAAGAGATGACTAAAGTGAAGTAACTCAGAGGGTACAACGGAAAATTCGGGCCAAAAATATGGTTGAAGACTAAATTGTGATAAATTAACTAAATTATAAATATAAAGATTTGAGGGACTAAATTCTAATTTTTAAAGATTTAAGGGACATATATACTTAATTAAATGGTCCGAAAACACTTCTTGCAAGATCTTTTTTTTTTTTTTCCAAAATAAAATGATAAGTTTTTTTTTTTTTTAGAAAACAATTATCCATTGTGAGCTCTCCTTCCAATTATGGAGGGAGAATTTAAAAGAATAGAAATGGAAAGAAATAACCCATAAAATTATCTTATCTTAAATGAGATTTCTTTTATTCACATTCTTTTTCTAGAAGATTTTTATATGACGACTGTGTTTTCTCTTTAGCACAAGCCATAACTTTTTTTTTTTTAATTATTTTGATTAATTTATTTTTTCTCCTAATTATCTAAATTTTGAATACTTGATGGAAGTTTTAGGAGATTTTATCACTATACTAGGATAATATTTATCTCTATTTCATTTTGTCCATAGTGGAAGACAAAGGCAGACCTTTAAAGCGTGAAAACTCGAGAACTTATTTTTAGTATTTTTTTTCTTCTTTGCGTGGTTCCAGACTAGGTATGATAATAGACGGATTCAAGTCAATTCTTAGTTTAGTATATTAAAAAATTTAAATTAAAAATTATTTTTAATTTAAATTTTTGAATATGACAGGCCAATCACTCATGGACACAAGTGGTTTTGTCTCAATCACCTAAAACTCATTAGATGGCTATAGCTTTTATAATAAATTCCAATAATCAAGTTCAGTCATTGATTTGCGTTCAATTATAGCCAATCTACCGTAATGAAAAAGACAAATACTTAAACTAATGAATAGAAATTGATTAGTTCATAGAGCTTAACTAAGGCAAGAGATGGATAAGCTCAAAAGGTAGCTAGGTGATGATAATATTATTAAATAGAATGAATTATAAAATGAAGCAAAAATAAACTTAAATGTTGATTTATTTTTATTAAATTTATGTGCAACATGGGATTAACTTGTTGAGGGGAACCTCACATGCTCTGTCTTGATCTCAACTCAAACATCGCATAACTGGTGATCACTCATTTTATTGGTGAGACAACCAAGGAAGCAACTTAAATAAAGTTTAGTTTATTTGCCAGCAAACAAACAAATAAAAAAGTTTAAAATAAAACTTAATAGTTTAGTTTAGTCATGACACCTCGTTTATCATGTGGGAGGTGAGATGGAGAATAGTTCTGGTCCCACTTTGTTTCTTTTTGACTCCTTGAATTTTTCAGATTCCAGAACGTTTTGTTTCTGTTAGGTTATATGTTAGGTTATATTGCATATAGTGTAAGGCATAACGTAGGGTATGTAATTTTCTATTTATTTAATTAAAAAAAATATAAAACTATATAAAATAAATTTTATAAATTAAAAATTGAATTAAAGAAATTCTAAAAGAAAAATATAAAAACATATTATATTATATTTTATATCGCAGTATTAATTTTAAATTTCTAATAAGTTTCACAATAATTCTCATATTTATCTTTATAATTATATCTTTATAATTAAATTACATTCGCATCCATAATTTCAGTCATCATCTAAATAAGAAAACAGGATTTTAAGCTTATTTTTAATTATTGTTAATATTGTAATTTATATTTTGTAATGCTCAATTTGTATTAATTTTAATTGTTTATTTTAGATTAGCTGAGAATTCAATTTAATCAGTAAGTAAGAAATTTTAGTAATTGAAAAGAAATTATAATAAGTAAATAAGGATGTAATTACAAACTAGTAAGTTAACAATATTACAATCAATCAAATAAGCAAATAACAAGTCGTCAAGTGAAAAAAAAAATGCAGCAATTCATTAACAATTAAAATAAATAATTAACATCAATATAAAAATTATTGCAAATAACGTAACATAACGTTAAATAATTTAACGTAACGTAATATAAAATAATGTAAAAAACGCACCGTTATGGTGCATTGAGTTATTTTCAACTGTTAAGTAACGTTAGCTCTTTGATAGGTTTCATAACGCAACGGGTTTCATAATGAGTTATTTTCAACATTGGATGAGATATAAAATGCCGTTGGTTTGCAAATTCAAACTCATACACATATTTTTTACAATATTACTCGGATGGATGTCTCATTCATAACCTCTCCTTCTCTCAAACTAGAGAAGGATGATGTCAGGAGAGACAGACTCATTAACTAGGGAAAGAGAAGTTTGCTAAATTACTATAAAATAGAGTTTTCTTTCTTTCTTTCTTTTTTTTTTTTTTTGTGAAGAAATATAAATAGAGTTGTCATTACATAACTTAGACTCGTCTTGGTCCATGGCAAAAGGATACCTTGGCGAAAGCCCATAGGGCTAAGGATAGAAAAGTTTATCTCCAAGAAAATTAAATTCACTCTCAAAAAAGAATATATCTCTATATACGGGAGTTTCCAAAGGAGCACACCATTTTTCTTTCTCAGTAAGCTCAATTTATAATTATTCAGGTTTTGAACCCAGACAAAAAAAAATACTGAAAAGTGAGCTCCCTAGGAAAATTGGTGTGCTCCTTTGGAAACTCCCCTAAACACAGAATTGTAATCCATTTCTTTAAAAAAAGAATAAGTCGAGTGGTCGACCTTTCACTGCGACTTTCAATCATTTCATTAACTATAATTAATTACTATTTTCCTATTTTCAAAACTCTACTATTTACGTGTTACTCGTTCAGCTTTTTTTTTTTTTTTTTAAAACAAGCACTTGCTACCAACATTCAATTTCGAGAAATTCTCTATTTGATACTTGGGTTATCTGGGCAAACCTAATTTGACAATTTAGAGGAAATTCTATTCACTCACACCACTTTGCTCATTACGTCCATCTCTTAAAGTTGTGAAAAATTATAAGTTTGTCCTGGTTGGAATTCCCAACTGATGTAAAACCCATTAGAAAACTAATTTCCAACCAGTATTAAAATTACTCGGAAAACTAATTTCCGACTGAGAAATGCAATGCAGACGTTTTGAACAAACTGGTGTGCATGAATAGAATTTCCCCAATTAAGGCATCAACATGAATTAAGAAAATACTTTGTTAAATAAAATGACAAAAAAAAAAAGGCATCATGTTTCAGAATTCTGCTCATTTTTGGTTAATCTTTGCTCTGAGTTCTGACAGGAATAAAATGCCTTTGTGGTTCGCAATTTTATACTTCAGATTCCAACAGACAAAAACAAAAATAGCTGAGGACCCATCAAAATTTCCCAAGTACCATACTTACCAACCCTAGTGAGCTCACTTCACAGTATATTTTTAATCCAGACTTCGACCGAATAGTTATTAAATAGGCTTACTGAGAAAAATGGTGTGCTCCTTTGGAAACTCCCATACTTTTTATGTCCATTTTCATCAACAAAAGCAAGCCCTCAATTAGGCAGGTCAAAAGAATCTCGAATTTGGAATCTCTCCAGTTAACAGAAGTTGATGTAAACAGAGAAATACTATTTTGGCTCACTGCTCCAATTAAATACCACTTCTAGTATTGACGACGAAATCGCAATTACACCAAATAGAGAAACAGTTGTTTGGTTCCTTACGCACATGTGAGATGGTATTGAAAAGAAAAATCCAACAAAATACTGATGTACTCTTTTCAATTTCATGTCACATTTCACTTGCGGCAGTCGAAATTGTAACAAACTTAGCAACTATTTGGCTACTTTGTAAGTTATATTGCAAGTTGCAATTTGTATTGCTGCAAGAGAAACAGCAATATGAATGTCGAGTCTCGCAGCATCTCTAGGTTATGGTAATAGTGGTCAACCAAGGCACATAGCTACGTATCAAAGTCAGAAGCTTACTTTTGACTGGAAAAACTAATTATAACCCAGAGTCGGAACGGGAGTTTCCAAAGGAACACACTATTTTTCTTAGTGAACCCACTTAACAACTTCCAGTCCGGACCAAAAATACATTGATAGGTGGGCTCACTAGTCCCGTTGGAACCGCCCCGGTCTTATTAAACTATCAAAGATCCTAAGAGCAAGTACTATCACTTTAATCTGACAGAAGAATGAAGTATAACATTGAACAAGTAAATCAGCATTGTAAATCATATTGCAATGAAAAGAATAATAATCCATGGCTGCAATTTGTATTGTTACAAATGAAATAACAATAATAGAAGTTGCAACAACTTATATTATTATATTTATATTTGGAAGTTGCAGGTGATAATTAAAGTTGTAAAAATTTTTAAATTTTACTTTCTTATTTTCAAGGACGAGAGAGAATATCATAATTTGTCAATAATACAATTAATTTTTGCAAATGAGTGACAAAAGCTGCTATACACACTTTTTTTCCGTAACTGCAATTGCTATAATTAACATAGATAGTTGTAATTACAGCTACAAAATTTGCTATTGTAACTGCAACCAAACAGTAGAAAAGCTCACTTATATATTGCAAGTCATCCACTGTACAGACTTGCAACTCTTACCAAACAAACCCCTCATTCACAACTAGGGATGTTCAGCAAGTCGGAGATTAAAGTTTTTTGATCAGATTCGATGGTGGAAAGCTCAAACCGCCGTAGAAAAATTTTTTCCAGTCAAAATCCGACCAATTTAGATCGGAGACGGACGAAGTTACTGACATCGACAGTGGAGTTCATTTTTTGACGTTTAATTAGTCAATCGATCAGAAATCGAAGTTCTCCGATCAGATCCGAGAGTAGAAGGTTCTGACCGTTATCGAAAAAAAATTTCGACCGATTTCGCTCGGAGTCAGGCGAAGCTGCCAAAATCGACAGTCGTGTTCAACCCTATTCACAACTCCAGCTGCAATAATTGAGGCAAGAGCAGTGTTCTAAATATCGGATACCGGTCTCGTACCGGTTAGCAAATTACATACCAGTTATCGGATACCGGGCGGGATATCGCGATATGACCCTAAATACCGGAGTGTCATATCGGTATCATACCAGTTAAAGAATAATCATATAATTGGTTATATAGAACATAATAAAACACATAAAATAAGTTTATAGTACTTACATTGGCTTATTTACATTCAACTTACGAATTTGCAGATACCGTTTATATTAGCTAATTACTCGAATTGTTTTGTCCAGTTTATTTAACATAATCTATTTCTTCATTTACTAAATAGTAAATACTAATACAAATTTACAAATTTACAAATTTATCTAACATACAAATAGTAAATACTAAATAGTAAATTCAAGTTTATCTAACATAATCTATTTTTTCCTTTACTAAATAGTAAATACTAATACAAATTTAAAAATTTACAAATTTATCTAACATACAAATAGTAAATACTAAATAGTAAATTCAAATTTATCTTATATAATCTATTTCTTCCTTTACTAAATAGTAAATACTAATACAAATTTACAAATTTTATCTACCATGAAGCTCATACACACAAACACACAAAATCAGTGAATTCGAACTACTGATTCACACTGAATCAGTGATTCGATTCACTGATTCAGTGTGAATCAGTGAACCGAATCACTGATTCAATGTGAACCAGTGAACCAAATCACCGATTCAATGTGAATCAGTGACTTGACAAATTCACTGTAAACTACAATCACTAATTCAGCCCTCCCAACTTAAGTATTAGTCTCAAATTACACCCAAAAAAATTTCTAACATAAATCGCAATCAATTAAACCTAAATAGCACAATTATAAAAGAAATTGAAGAAATTTGTAACTCTAAATCAAATTAACATGAAAAAATCAAACTTGACTTACCTGGCCGGCGGCCACTGCCCCACTATCCGACGAACTGGAGATGGCAGCGTCGGCGGAGAACGGCGAGAACCCTTTGAAGACTCCCAGAGTGGGAGAAGAGCAATCAGAGAGCGGACAAGAAAGAGAGAGAGAAAATGAGAGAGATTTATGGATTTGTTGGGAAATTAGGGTTAGGGTTCGGCTCGATCGACCGACGATCGCTGGGAGAGAACGAGAGAGAGAGCTAGAGAGTGGGAGAAGAAAAATCAGAGAGAGATTTAGGGCTGGTTTGCTCAATTAGGGTTAGAGTTTGGTCGCGACTCGCGGGGAAGGATCGATCGCTCTTTCGTCGGGAGAGAGAGAGAGAGAGAGAGAGAGAGAGAGAGAGAAAACGAAAAAAATACCCTTTCTCTCCCCTTCCTGGCCCGTTTTATTTCTTAACTGGTCGGATTTCAACAGGTTAATGGGTTTAACCCGTAACCAAAACCCATTAACCGATATTACCTAATACCGGCCGGTATTTCTCATCTCGATACCGGCCGATATATCGCCACGTTGCTGATATATCGGCCAATATCGGTCCAAAACGATAAACGGTAAAAAAAACTGCATACCGTCTCGTTTCTTCAATTTTAGCGATATACCGGCCGATATACCGGTATATCGGCCGGTATTTAAAACACTGGGCAAGAGGTGTCTCTAGATCCTGTAGCTAAAGCTGCATGTAGCTCAAGCCACACACAGCAAACAAGGAGGCAAAACGCTCAGATGAAGGATGTGCAAATGTTGTTTGGCATCAGACATTGGGTTTGAAATCCCTCTCCTTTGATTTGCAACTGTGCAATTGAACTATCAGCTTCAACTCCACAAAACACCTTTACGCTGCTGAGACAGTAACCAATCTTGAAAATAATACAAAATGCAGATCAATGCACGCTACTCGAAGAAAACTTCAGTACTTGATCAAGGACACAGCAGGCATACAAAAATTTTCATCCAAAATAATCAAACACGAGACCGGAACGACAATTGAGTAGACACACAAAGCTCCCACTTGAATTGTTCGTCGACGCGAAGCTGGAAGCAAGTTTTCAAGGTTACTGTAATGGAAGAATCAAAACCTAAATGAATCAGGCTACATGAACGACATTCGTGGGATCTAAAGATAATTTCATGGGACCAAGGGCACTCTCTTGGTCAACGTCGCAATACTATAATAACTTATAAATGAACTTGAATTGATTATAATCGATAACTAGAATCTTGAAACTATTTCTGCTCGCGGGTAAATTCAACTACGATGAAAAACTGTGGGACTTACTGCTGACAAATATATAGCAAAGGTGAGGAGGAACCCTGCTCCAGTTGAAGCAGGCTATGCAATTACCTTGTTAAACAATTATCTCTGCAAGCCAATAGCCACAGCTGCATAAGAAAGAAAAAAAGAGCTACAGTCAAGCAAAGGTTAATAGAACAGAGAACTTTGAATTCAACAATACCAAAATCATTGACGACATCTAATCATGAATCGAGTTCATTGTTATAGAAGTCATCTAATGAATCCACGCAATCGACGTCAATGCTTGAGAATAACTAAAGAGTAATAGAAATGATTTTACTAAATGAGATAAAAAAAAAAAAAAAAAAAAAAAAAGGAAGAAGAGAGAACGATCTATTTCCACTAGTCTAGTTAAAGGGAGCTATATTGTTATTTATTATTATTATTAAGAAATCAATTTCAGGAGTCAGACAAGGGAAAGCTTCCCTCTCGACTATTTGGCAGATATTGACCATATTTGTACAAGGCTACAGCTACCCTTGAAGACAAATATTTCGACCTCACTGAAAATACGACACTATAGCCTTGCAATGGGCATAGTTAATTGTACTCTTAAAATACAAAACAATTTCTCTTAACCCTTACCATAACTTCTTAGTTTTTGTACAAGGTGACATAAACTTCAATATGTTAGCAGAGCAATTTAGGTTCAAATCATGTCGGGTGTGCATTTAATTGTGGATTTTAAAAATATAATAATACCACTGCATAAAATCCAGGTTTCCTGCAGTAGCGTGTTAAAGTACAAAACAATAACTTACTTTGGAGTTTTAGTGCAGTGGCAGAGACTTCAGTACGTAGCAATTTGATACACAAACACCACCAAAATATTATATATATAATGTATTAAATAATAATAATCCACCAGCCTTAACATATTTATTTTTTGGATGTCTTCAAGCCACATACTCCTAGGATTCTACAGTAACCGACTACAGATCTATCTGTGCAAGAAGGCATATCTGTAAACTAGAAAAGAAGCTGTTCCGGCCCCATCTCATAAAAGCAGAAATGATATTAACTACAAACAACCTACACCAGATTCTACACTGATTTGATTCTTGGTTTCATTATTGTTTGCCATTCAGACCATTCAAGTATAATAATTGCATGTTCTCATCTTCGGCTACAATTAAAATCACTGCACGTCACCCCCAGAAAGTGTTATGAGGCGCTAAACAGAACACGACGTTATTGGAAAAATATCTCCAAATGAGTCTAGTCATGATGGAAGACAACAACAATCCCAAATCTTTGGGTCGGCGGCTATGTGAAACAATGATGAAAGTTAAAAATAGCTGCAAAGTCTGAGTATTAAGGCTAAAGGCAAAACAATAAAAGAAAGAAACTGCACTGTTGCAAAGAGAAAAAGGCGGAAAAAGAAAGGATGCGTAAATCCAGTAGAGGGCCTACCATCAGTAACATCACCTTAGCCTAATTTGAGCAGCAGCCACCTTTCTTCAGTGCAGACACATCATCTTTAACATTTATTTTTTCACCTTTACTGGGTACAGAAGACGCTGCATCATCACCTGCCTCGACTGCCTTCTTGCTCACAATCCTGTAGATCTGAGTCAAAACCTCTGAGAATGCATTTTCTACATTAGTTGATTCCAGTGCTGATGTCTCCATAAAATATAGAGACTCTGTCTCAGCAAAAGACTTCCCATCTTCAGTTGAAACAGCAATAAGATGACGGAGATCGGACTTGTTTCCGATAAGCATAACAACAATATTTGGGTCTGTATGGTCCCTCAGTTCTTTGAGCCAGCGCTCGACATTCTCAAATGTAGCATGTCGTGTAACATCATAGACAAGCAATGCACCTACAGCGCCACGATAGTAAGCACTTGTGATGGCACGGTACCTGCTTTAACAGCGACAGTTAAGGCAGTGCATAAATACTACAAGCAGGATATACACAGGGAACACGATTCTCTTAAGAGATTGTCTAATCAATAGTACTGTAATCCAGTTAGTGTCGGATAGATCCGAGATGGTATTGTATTTATGTTTATTTTAGACACCTCCTATTTCCTTGTGTGGGTTGGTTTCGGATTTGGACTCATGAACTGTCAAATTTGACCTTAGTTACTTTTTTTAACTAAGGTTTGTGCCTAACAACCCTAAACTATAAAGGGTGTTTTTGAAAACTTTTAGGGTGACTCTTTTGCAATATTTGAGAGTTTGTTGCCATTTTCTTGAGATTAAGAGGTTTTTTTTTTAACTTTGAGGGATTTGTGAAATACAAGATTTGTATTATAAATGTCATCAAATAGCGAAGATTTGATATGGCCTGTGGATGTAGGACTTGCTCTGAACCATGTGAAATACTTGGCATTCTCTAATTTGATTTATGTTTCTCTAATTTGATTTATGTTTGATTTTCTTTATTTCTCATAGTTTTGATTTTTGATTTTTTTGATTTTTTATTTTTTTGTGATTTAGTTCATCTACTATTAATAGAATCTCAAAAATCCTCAATATATTTGAAAGGCTTCCGTTTGCTTGCCTCTTGTATTTTGCAACACACTTGACCCTAACATTAAAGTATGGACAATATGTTTTGCTCAATCACATAATAAAACTCCAACAATTTTATTATTTTAAATCTAAAAATTATCAATCAGATAGAGGTTGTTTGGTTCAAGTATTCGAGGCTGGATTTGGGTATGAAATTTTTGTACACTGTCAGTAATTCCCAAATCCACCGAATTTCTGTTTGGTTCAAGGATTTAACCTTGTTTGGTACAAGGATTTGGCCCATGGAAAGTTCCTAACATGACCATAGATTTGGCCCAAAAGGAATCCTCATTTTTTTTGGAAACCATGCCAAATCTATGGATTTGATCCACTTTTTGACTTTTTTTTTAGTAATTGTTAGAAATGAGAGAGAGAGAGAGAGAGAGAGAGAGCATCTTTTATTTTTTTTTTAGTAGTATTTGGCCTAAATCTGTACTCCTTTCCATGGACATTTTCCATGAAACAAACATGAAAGCAATAAAATTTTTACCTTCTACAAAATTCTCAGATTTTTTCATGAAACAAACAAGGATTTGGTGATGAGGATTGGGTGAGCACTATTCACTGTCATAAATCCATTTTCCAAATACATGACCAAACAAACCTTAAGGTAACATATTACATCATTTCAATCTATCAAATGCCCAGATCAAGAGCTAAAGCTTATTCATCTTAACTATAAAACTCAAACAACTAAAACAATTACTGAATAAAACAACAATCAATTTGATACTAACATCATATGGTTTCCAAATCAGGGGTTTAATATCAGCTAACACCGATATATATCACATAAACTGTATCAAACTTTGAGGTGCCTGATACACAATATATTGTATAATTGATCCGATATTGCTGATATTTCTAATATTCACTGTATGAAATCCCCGATATTGCCGATATCGATTTTGATATTTTTTTTTTTTTTTAAAGCTTGCTTTAATTGAATTTCCCATCACTGGGGCAAATACCCAATCATTCAGTAACATCAAATCTGAAAATTACCAATTAAATTAACATGTCACATCTTTTTCTCATACCAAATACCTAGACCAATTCTAAAGTTTACTCATATTAACAACAGTTAAATTCATTTAACTACAAATATCAAAAAGCCATAATAATCACTAAAAAAGGAAAATTAAAAAATGGAGACTGGAATAAGTGAAGTAATGCATAAATATTATACATTCACCAGAATCACCACCCTTGATTAAATTATCAAGGAAGCATAACTAATAGGCGATCAGAAGTAACCAGCATGAGTGTAGACTATCTTTAGACCAACCTCACATCTGAGGATAGACAATCAATTGTTAAGATCTTTCTTTCATATCAAATACCAAGATCAAAATTAAAAGATTACTCACATCAACACTACATTTACCATTAACCCACAAACTTAAATGACCTTTTTGACATAACATCGGAGTACAGAGAAGCAAATAAGCCCCAGCACTGGACAAAATCCAACCATTCAGTATTTTAAATCTGAAAATGTATTATCGTTTTCTCATATGAAATAGCCAGATCAAGATCCAATGGTCACTTATCTCTAACAACCCATCTAGACCAATTTTGTTACAAAACTAAATATCTAACATAATTATTAGGCTAAAGTAGAAGAAACCCCCACAAAGTATCACAGTTTTCCCAAAATCCTCCATAAACTTCTTTATATTACGTAAACTTCCACAGAATTTCAAATTTCACAGAAACTCCCAAACACCCAAATAGTATAATAGGAATATTAATTGATCGATTTATAACTGTAGCAAATACCCATTCTCTCACAAATTCATATTAAACATTAAAAATATATACTAAATCAGAAAGTGAGTATTTAGAAAGGTTGGAGAGTCGTGCTTACTAATTCCATTTGGGCTTTTCCCAAATTTTAAAATCCTATAAGCGTTTACATAACATAAAACAGATCATGTAGGTTTCAGGAAAAAAATGTGATACTTCGTGGGAGTTTCTTTTACTTTAGCCTAATTATTAAAAAACAACTATTATTTGGGCACGTTAACATCAAAGCATGGACACTCAATTAATCCCCATCACTCAAAATTGTTGCTAATGGAACCCTATTGCGACAGCGGATTCGGTCCATCCAAACGGGTCCAAAATCAGCCCAAATAACTTGTTATATTTTGCAAGGGTTTTGTGGCAGCTGATTAAATCAAGTAGTGAAGATTTATTTTGTGATTGGCCAAGGTTTTGTATTCTCTTTGAAAAAGGGCTGCTGTTGTGTTTCATATGGCCGAAGCAAACAAAAGAAATCAAGAGGCGACTACTTGTATTTTGCCGAACATAATAAAGAGGGTGCTGCTAATTATTTTAAGCCATAGCAGAGAAAGGGTTTTTTTGCCGAAGCCAAAGGGATTAATTATTGCAGCTGCTGGTATTTGTTTTGGCTGAAGCGTTTGGCCAAAAGAAGAAAAGGAAGGTTGCGGCTTCTTTTGGAATTTCTTTTGCGGCTGAAGAAATAGCACAAATAAGATCATTGTATTCCTTTTGCGAGATGAGGGTTTGATCTTGTATCTTGTATGGTTTCATTACAAATTCTCTTGTGGTTGAGAACTAGAGAGTTGTAATCCTGTTTTGATATAGTGAAAACTTTCGATCGTGTCCCTGTGTACGTAGGCACATTGCCGAACCACATTAAATTTGCATGTTCTCTGTCTCTGTTATTTTTCTCTTTAGTTAACTATTTGATTCCGTTGGTTATTACATTGGTATTATTCCTATATTTTTGCTAACAATTGGTATCAGAGTCTTGGTTCGGGTCAAATTTCGCTCGGATCAGTGTTGATTTTGAATGGGAGTTATGGCGGAAGATAGAAAGGAAAAAATTGAAAATTTTGATGGGACAGACTTCAAATAGTGGAAGTTACATATGGAAGATTATTTATATCAAAATAATTTACATCAACCACTGTTTGGAGAAAATCCAGAAAAGATGACTAATGAGGAGTGAGAATTGTTGGACAAGAGGGTTTTGGCGCAGATTCGATTATGCCTGATAAAGCAAGTTGTGTTCAACGTCCCAAAGAGAAAAACACTTCAAATTTGATGTTAGCGCTGGCTAAATTTTATGAGAAGACGTCTTTTTCAAATAGACTGTTTCTAATGAAAAAGTTGTTTAACTTGAGAATGTTTTCTGATAGTTCAGTTGTTAATCATTTGAACGAATTTAACACATTATGGATACAACTTGAATCCTTCGAGTTTGTCTTTGTTGATGACATTAAAGTTTTGATATTTATGTATTCGTTACTGGATAGTTGGAGTAATGTTGTTATGGCCATTAGCAATACTTCCAACACTGCTCTTAAATTTGATGATATTGTGAGTACAATCATGAATGATGAAAAATAGTATGGATGAGAGCACAGTTTTTACAAGTACTGTTCTGTCTGTTGATAATGACAGAAGGAATGGAGTAGAAATTTAAGCAGGGAGTCGAACCAAAGAGAAAGATCAAAAATGAGAAGGCTACCTTATGGCATCAGAGACTCGGTCACTTGAGCGAAAGCGGCATGAGAGTGTTGCAATTCAGAGGTATGTTGACAGATATGAAAAATGCTAATTTTGATTTCTGTGAGAACTGTGTTTGGAAAGCAGAAAAGAGTTAGATTTATGAAGGATGGCAAGGAGAAGAAAACCGAGAAATTTGTATGGGGGCTTTTTTCGGCGAAATCTCTTAGAGATAATTCTTATTTTGTTACTTTCATAGATGATGCAAGTAAAAAAATATGGGCATTTACACTTAAGCAGGAATCCGATTTTTTCAAGATTTTAAAAGTATGGAAAGTTTTTGTTGAGAATGAAACATATTTGAAGGTGAAATGTATGATATCAGATAATGGTGGGAAATTTTGCAAAAGAGAGTTCGATGACTATTGCTCTACCCACGGAATTAGAAGAGTGAAAACTGTATCAAGGACACCGCAGCAAAATGGCATGGCTGAGAGGATGAATAGAATCATTTTGGAGCGAACTCAGAGTATGAGACTATACGTAGGTTTGCCTTTACAACTTTGGGAAACCGCTATAAATACAGCAGTCTATCTGATCAATAGAAATCCAGCTAGTGTTTTAGATGGAGAAATTTCAGAGGAGGTGTGGTCTGGTAAGACTGTAAATTATTCATTCTTAAAAGTATTTGGTTGTATAGCATATGCACATGTGGATCATGAGATGAGAAAGAAATTTGATTCTAAATCTCAGAAGTGTGCATTCATTAGATACGGTGGTGACGAATATGGTTATTGCTTGTGAGATTATGAGCATAACAAGGTGATTCGTAGCAGAGATATAGTATTCAGTTAGGGTTGTATGTATAAAGACCGAATGAAAAGTAAGAGCGAGAAAACAGTTGAGAAAGAACATTTAGGCTATGTTTGGATTGAGGAAAAATGAAGGAAAAGAAAAGAAAAGGAAAGGAAAAGTTATTTTTTACTGTTTGGTTAGAGAGAAAATTAAAGAGAAAATAAAAGGAAAAGAAAATGAGAGAAAATGTATTAGGTTTTTTTTTCTTTTTCCTTTTCTTCCTCAAATCCAAGAGAAAATGAAAGAAAAGGAAAGTTGAGAGAAAAAGGAAAAATGGAGAGAAATTTTTGCAGAAATTTTCTTGTAATTTTAGTCCTAAGATAGTTTTAATTTTTGTGAAGTTTGGACCATTTGGTTATTATATGCTTAATTATTTAAAAATTAAAAATTATTTCAATAATATGTAATTTAATATTAAAATTTTCTATAGTTTAATTAGAATTATATTTTCCTTTTAATATTTTATTGAGCAACCAAACATATGAAACTGTTTTTTTTTTAAATTTTCTTGAGATTTTCTTCTTTATTTTCTTTCTAACCAAACATTAAAAAAAAACCAATTTCCTTTTTTTTTCTTTTCTCTTTCCCTTTCCTTTTCTTTTCTTTTCTTTTCCTTCATTTTCCCTCAATCCAAATACAGCCTTAGAGCTGGATGAGCCACAGAATGGGATAGATTCCATGAATGAAAAAAAGGAAGAAATACCTACATCCGAAAGAGAAGAAATGACTACACCTGAGAAAACACAAATTTCAGATGAGACCGAACAGGAGAGAAAGTCACTGACTAAAATAGATGGTTTCAGTTCTTTATCAGAGAGTTCCCACTTTGAGGAGGAGCACTAGGATAAGAAAACCAACTCAAAAACTTTATCTTCCTTTATATCATATTTTGTATATTGATACAGATGAACCAGAGAATTACTAAAAGACTATGTATGATAAGTTTCGTTTTAAGTGGGAGAAAGCCATACGTGATGAGATGTCTTTTTTGGAGGAGAATCACACATGGAAATTGGTGAAGCGACCGGCAAAAATAAAAGTATTGCATAACAAGTGGGTATACAGAGTAAAACATGAGGTAGGAGGGACACAAAAATACAAGGTTAGACTTGTAGTGAAGGGATTCGGTCAGAGCAAAAGTATTGACTTTATGAGATATTTGCACCAGTTGTCAAGATAACTTCTATCAGAACAATATTAAATATTGTGGTTGTGAAAGGACTATATTTAGAGCAGTTTGATGTGAAGACTGCTTTCCTTCATGTTGATTTGGAGGAGGAAATATATATGTAACAGCCGGAGGGATATGAAGTTAAAGGAAAAGAGAATTGGGTATGTCGGCTGAAAAAAAAAATTGTATGGGTTGAAACAAGCACCGAGGCAATAGTACTTAAAATTCGACAAGTTTATGTTGGATTCAGATTTTGCTAGATGCAATTTAGATCATTGTGTATATCTATAGAAGTTTAAGGATTGTAACTTTATTATACTTACTTTGTATGTAGATGATATGGTTGTGGCAGGTACATGCATGAAGAAAATCAATGATGTGAAGAGGAAGTTGGTAGGGAGATTCTCTATGAAGGACATAGGTGAGGCGAAAGAACTTCTTGGGATGCAAATTAGCCGAGATAAGAAAAATAAGAAATTGTGGTTATCTCAGGAGGGGTATATCAAGAAAGTGTTGAAAAGATTCAATATGAAAAATACAAAACCGGTAACTGTAGCTCTTAGTGGTCAGTTTAAACTGTCAAAAAAGTAAGGTGTTAAGACAGATGAGAACATGAGACACATGGAGAATGTGCCTCATTCATCGGCCGTTGGGTGTCTTATGTATGCAATGGTGAATATAAAACCAGATATTGCACATGCAGTGGAAGTAGTGAGTAGATTCATGAAGAACCCTGGGAAGGAGCATTAGCAAGCAGTGAAGTGGATTTTCAGGTATTTGAAAGGTAATTCAAATTATTGTTTGTGTTTTGGGGGTGATAACATTGATGTATAAGGTTTTGTGGATTCGGACTATGCAGGTGATAGAAACAATGGCAGGAGCACCACATATTGTGTTTTTACAATTGGAGGGACAGCGGTAAGCTGGATTTCAAGATTACAATAAATTATTGCTTTATTTTCGACAGAAACTGAGTATGTGGCAGTTGCAGAATCAAATAAGGAGTTTATTTGGTTGCAGCGATTGACGTGAGTTGGGTTTTGATGGAGTGGATTGCAAGTTATTCAGTGACAATCAGAGTGCAATTCATCTTGCTAAAAACTCGACATATCATTCACGGACAAAACATATTCACTTGAGGTATCACTTCATTAGATTCTTGTTGGAGGATGGTCAATTGAAGTTGGAGAAGATTGAGAGCAGCAAGAATTCTGCAAATATGCTGACAAAGCCAGTTGATGAAAAAAAGTTGAGCTATTGCTCAACTTTGATGCATTTGTGTTGAATGCTGAAATTGAGACTTTGAACATCGAGGTAAAAACTTTGGACGCTAGGATTATCATGTATAGATATTACAATTTTTGTAATAGATTTTCAAGTGGGAGATTATTGCTAATAGAATCCTATTGCAGCAGCGGGTTCGGTCCGCCCAAACGGGTCCAAAATCGGCCCAAATAACTTGTTATGTTTTGCAAGGGTTTTGTTTCGGCTGAAGCGTTCAGTCGAAGGAAGAAAAGGAAGGTTGCGGCTTCCTTTGGAATTTTTTTGCGACTAAAGAAAAAGCACAAGTAAGATCATTGTATTCTCTTTGCGAGGTGAGAGTTTGATCTTGTATCTTGTGTGGTTTCATTACAAATTCTCTTGTGGTTGAGAACTAAAGAGTTGTAATCCTCTTTTAATATAGTGGAAGTTTTCAATCGTGTCCCCGTGGACGTATGCACATTACCGAACCACGTTAAATCTGCGTGTTCTTATTTTTCTTTTCGGCTAACTATTTGATTCCGTTAGTTATTGCATTGGTATTATTCATATATTTTTGCTAACAAAAACACTAGCCATTTTATAAAAAATTATCAACGAATTAAGGTTATGTGTCACGTCAGTTCCATTATCAAATACCCATGAACAAGATCTAAATATTGCTCATCTCAACACTACATTTAGACCCGCTTAACTGCCAAAATCCAAAGAACTAAAAAAAAACATTTTTAAAAACACCAAATAAAGGAAAAACTAAAATCAATCAATCACATTACCATAATGCGCAACATCAAGATCTAAACTTCACTAAAAAAATCGTTAACAAAACCCTAAAACAAACAAAACCCAAGTGGTGAAATGGCAAGAAAATTACCTCTCTTGGCCAGCGGTATCCCAAATCTGAGCCTTGATGACCTTGCCATCGACATTCAGGCTCCGAGTGGCGAACTCGACACCGATCGTCGATTTCGTTTCCAAGCTGAACTCGTTCCTCGTGAACCTCGACAGCAGATTCGACTTGCCGACGCCCGAATCGCCGATGAGCACCACCTTGAAGAGGTAATCGTAGTCGTCCTCAGCCTTGTACGCCGCCATTTCTTCTTCAATCGCTCCCTCTAGATTCAAATGAAAAAGAAATAGCCGAAACTGTTGAGATCTCTCTCAATCTCTGATTTTGTTTTTGATTTTATTTTATTTTTGGGAAAGTGAGATCTTGGTCGGTGCTCTCGGTGGACTCGTTGGAGAAGCCAAGTATTGAAAAAAAAAGGGCGGCCTTTTAAAGCAAAACATACTGCAGATATGGGTTTCCTTTTATGCCCTCGAGTAGATTGTTTTGGGCATGTCTTGTGAGGGTATTTTAGTAATGTTAGGTGGGTCGTGCTGGGCCTGGGTTCAGTTTATTGTGGGCTGGTGTCGGAATGGGCTCGTCTGACTCGGGCTTGGGGATGGGTCCGTGGATTTTGACTTGTCTTTTACTTTTCGTATCTTGCTAAATATATGGCGTGTAACGAGGCTGATTAATCTGGGCCTTTATTATTTTTTTGTTGAATTTTCCTATGTATTTTAATTACATTTATTATTTGATTTTTTGAATATTTAGTATAGTGAGGGATTCTTTACTATTAATCCTCTGAATTAAGCATATTAAGTATTAATTTTTATTTTCTTTCTTCTACCATAGAGAAAATAAGAAAATATCATATTTGATATTATTATCACCTGGAAGATGGTAGGAGAGTTTATGGAATTTGGAACAAAGTTTTTCTCTACATTTTTTAATTTTAATTTTAATTTATTATTTTTTAATATTTTTTCTCTCTTTAAACCAAACAAAAAAAAAAATCTATTTACTTTTTCATTTCTTTTCTATTCTCTTTTTTCTCCATTTCTTTTTCTTTTTTTCATTTTCTATCTAACCAAAATATATTAATGCTATCCCAAATTTTACTCAAAAAAAAGTAATGATGTGTCTATTGAGCAATTTTTATCCCGTTCTATTCAAAATTTTAAAAAGGTTTTTACATATATGTCCCTTGAATCTTTAAAAAATAGAATTTAGTCACCAAATCTTTATTTTTATAATTTAGTCCTCCAAATCCTTTAAGTTACCACAATTTAGTCGCTCAGTCATATTTTTTGCCTGAATTTCCCGTTATATCCCTGAGTTATTTCACTTTAGTCTTTCTTTTCCTTTTCCCTCTCTCTTTCTCTTCTTATTGGATTCCTCTCTCCATTCTTCTCCTCTCTCTCTTCTCTCCAAATTAATTTCTAAAGTGAAGTAATTAAGAGGAACCCAATAAAAGAGGGAAAAGAGAGAGATAGGAGAAGAATGGAGAAGAGAATCCAATAAGAAAAGAAAGAGAGAAGGGAGGACTAAAATGAAATAACTCAAGGATATAACAGAAAAATCTGGCCAAAAATATGGTTAGGAGACTAAATTGTGGTGACTTAAATGATTTGGGAGACTAAATTATAAATATGAAGATTTGGGGGACTAAATTCTAAGTTTTAAATATTTAAGGGACAGATATGTTTAAACCCCAATTTTAAATTAAAAATAATTTTTTTATTCTTTTAATTCAAAATTTTGAATATGACGGATTAAAAATTAATACATGACCTGCCCACTCCCTCCTCAGGAATGCAGAACAAAAGTATGTGTTTTGAAACAATAATATATTTTCTCTTTTGAAATTTTTTCCACTTTCATCAAAAATATCACATGAAGTGTATGATTCCCTACATTATACATCATTAGTTTTCTTGAATCAACAGAAAATAACTTTCTCAGGCATGATTTAATCAGGAGAAATAAATAAATAATCAGAAAATTTTCAATGTGATAATAAAGTTAAATGCTGTTTAACTCACAGTTATAACATCTAATTATGAAAAGAATAACATTCCATTGCTCAATATAACATGCTTTCATTCTGTACACTGTTTGTTTCAATCGACAGAAAAAAATAAATGAGAGCGATCAAAAAATATTTCAATGTGCAATACAATTTACTTTTACAATAACCCCACTTGAAAGGCCATAAACACAATCACAACCGCAAACTTCAGCTTTCCTGCGGATCTTATCAATTTGGAAGTCCGTCGGAAGACTGAGTGCGCTCGGAAAAATACAGCAATCCCCCTTTGAGATGAGCAAAACCCATGGCACGGCATGGCAAAAGGGTGTACATGTATCAACCCACATTATATCTACATATCTTGATCCATAATGCAATCTGTGAACGGGCCATTCTTGACTTGACTTGACTTGACTTGACGTTGACGTAAATTCCTGTGGGGAAAAAAAAAAAAAAAATTAAGACATGCACACGGTGCATCCAGCGGCTGGCAGAGAGAGAACAAGGTAGAAAACATTTTTCCTTTTTAAAGATCCCATATACCCAGTGTTCTATTCAGCATACCCATCTAATCAGTGTTGTCAGATGTTACGCAAAGTAAAATTTTAGGGTATTCAGGAACATAAGCATCATGCATTAAAATAAGTAAGGGTCAAGTTTAGCATTAGGTGCACCAAAATTCCGAACTTATGGTGAGGGTTAAGGAAAATTATTTTGTATTTTAACACGCCCCTGTAGGTTGAAGGGGCATTTTGGACAGAAACCTGGGCGTGCCTGGCAGGATTTGAATATGGATTGCTCTGATACTATATTGAAGGTCCCTGCCACTATACCAAAACTCTGAAGTTATGGTGAGGCTTGAGGGAAATTATTTTGTATTTTAACAGGTACAATGAGACTTAATGTCATAGGAAAAGGAGATAGAGCGTGATGATTTAGCATTAGGCTATAGTTTCTTCAAGGAACCACTTTAGTCGTGATAATGCACATCAGCAGTCTAGTTTTTATCTCCCATCATACAAATTTCATGTATAAAATCAACTGAGCAAACGAAAATAAGATTATTACACAGACTGGTTAGTCGTCCATTAGTGAAATATGTGGTTTCATGTTCGAATCAATTTGCTGAATCGTCAACTTGCTTAGCTTATAGATGTCGCCACAATCACAAGGAAAAGACAATATTATATAAAAAAAAAAATTCTGCTATCGAAATAGCGCTCCTTTGAATAAGATAGCAAATTGATAAGCTTACGCCAAGTTGCTAGATCATTTATAAGTTGACAATTCATTCTGAATGTGTTTTCTTTATCAAACTACTAGAAGCAAATGGAGATTTCAAGCTCTTAATATAAGGTTATCTATGTATGTCTTGATAACCTCCACCAATTTCACGAAACAAATATTTCCTAAACCAATATTCTTAAGCAAACTTATTTAGGACATTCAAAAGGCACAAACGTTTAGTTATAATTTATAAAGTCGAATAAAGTTCACGTCTGGTAAATTTATAATCCAGAGCAGCATGCATGCACAAAAGGAAAAAACCAAAAAAAGCAAACATGCATGCAGATTTCAAGCTTTTATCGACTTAGTAAGGTTAAGGACACGTTTGTTGGTAACTAGTACCAATTTCACGACAGGAATATTTCCTGAAAAAATATTCTCATCCAAACTTATATAGGGCATTTGCAGAATTTGAATGATCATTTAGAATACACAGCGAGATTTTACCTGTTAGTTTAAAAACATGTTGCAGAGGATGATCTCTGATCAAGTATCGCTGTCCAGAATGTCCTCGTCAAGGATGACATATTTGGCAGCAGCTCCATTGGAAGTTGAGGAGCTCACTTCTCCACTTTCGGTTAGATGACCCTTGTTTAGTTTTTGATATCTGTAAATTACGGCAGGTTATTCACAAACTCAAACCAAAAGTTACAGGACGAAAACTAAAATCCAAGCATCTTAAACAATTGTTTTTTGAAGTACAAAAGGGTTTAAATATTCATCAACGATGAAAACAGATAGAATAAAATAAAATAAAATTACAAAACAGAAAAATGATATCTTGACTTACTTGTACCAGTTGAACAAACCAACCCCAACCATTATTGTAAAAAGCCCGATTCCTTTCAACCAGGTGAAATGGTCGTGGAAGTAAAATAAAGCAACCTGAAAAAATATATGCATTAGTTTCCACAAAACAGACGAACTGCACAAATTTCTAGAATATATGAACTGCACTTTAACGACTTGTCCATCAATAAGTACATAAAATTAAACAAAAAGAAAAGAAAAGGAAAATAGTTAGTTCAAATAAATGCAATAAACAAGTGAAAATGGATGAAATCTAGAACGTTTAGATACTTGTGGGTTGCTATTATGAGCGGTAAGGGTTCATAACATTCACAAACAACCAAGGAGCGACAACTGAAACCAGCCAATAAAAAACCAAAATAGAGAAAGATTAATAAATGGTTGTGCCTAATTGTCAATTAATGAACAAATATTAAGAAACTTAATCTGACTTCGGGCAGAGATAATTATGCTCATTCACCATTCATCACGAAAATTAAATCTAAAAAATAACAGCTTGATGACCAAAACATCTGAGACTGATACATCAAGTGAAAATTTTCCTTTACCAAAAGATCTTGATGCTAGAGACATAAAACTTCAACAACAAATGAAGCAAGCAAGATTAGATACAGAACATAGTACCATAACCACAGATACGCTGAATGCACATCACAAGCGAAGATGACATTTAAAGGGTCATATATGTAAACAGAGAGGTCTGTGTCACTGAAGGAAACGAAAAATTATTAAACCTACCATGCCATGTTGTCTCTCAATTATCCCGCAATAGGTGCTAAATTACTTAGTGACACATAATTACATTTTCGGTTTATCAGCTGATTTAGTCAGTATGAACAGATATATCATTGCAAAACATATGTTTATCTATTATCACATGTCACATTAATAAACGAACAGAGTCTATGATCAATAGTCAGGATACACACTAAATATCAGCTACAACAAAAGACTTTCTTGAGAAATTGCATTACATCACACACATTACCGTCTGAACTGAATGTATGAATTTTTTTAAGTTGACATACACAATAACTAGGATTTAAACCAAAAAGTGTCTACTGTAAGAATTGCATTCATCTAATGAGGAACAATGAAAGCTAAAACCAACTGGAATCACATTGACAAACCAATTATACTGAAGATGCATGTCAACTTTCTTTCTTCAGTTTTTTATCCATCGTTCTCTAAACGAATTCAATCTTTTTATGCATGAAACTTTCCAAGTATATTCTATGCTGAAAACTATAACAAGGAAATCTACGGAATTCCTAAAACAGTTCAAGAGATCATCTCATACAAGCAGGCCTACCCACCAAATGTTGTTAGTAGTGCCTGCCACTAGAAGCAAATTAGCTCCCGGTGATTTCTCAGTGACATAATCGAGGTTGCCAATCAGACAAGTGGCCAGGAACTTAATGCTTTGTATGTACATGTGCAGAAACATATTCACATATTTTCGAGGGTGTATCTGATATTTATAAGGCATGATTGCAAGGCACAACACAATTTATATTACTTTTAATGTCGAGGATACATGTTCTAAAGGGTTTACCACACACTTCAAGGGAAAGACTGCACACACATGTATGCATGCATATGTATGTGAATTAACATATGGGTTTCGGGTTTAGGACTATACAAAAAAATAAATAAATAAAAATAAAAAATTCGTCACACCTCACTAACTCTCCAAGTAATACATCTGTTGCACCAAGATCTTGGTTTGGGGTAATTCTCAGAGAGTTCTTAAACTTTGAAGTCATCTTTTTTAAAATTTTCTTGCAAAATACATCTCAAGCAAAAGAAGTTAATATTACAAATTCACAATCAAATATGTTCCTAACAAATCATCCAGACTTTTAATTTTGTATGTCTGGACGCAACATGATAACAATGCCAAATGACAAACAAGTAGCAAAGAGAGAAATTAGAATGAGACAGAAACAAGCAACGATAAATTCCATTCAAGCAAATATATGGTATGGAATCTTAGAACATGTATTGAAAAGGAAAATCATACCAAGATAGTGACAGCTTCCTTGACAATTCCAGCTATTGTTACTGTCACCGCACTAGTGGCGGAAACAAGAATATATTCCGTCAAAACCTGCAAAAAAGAAAGTTAAATTTTTTTCGATAAAATACTACAATATTGGAAATTGAAATGTCAAGATAGAGCGGTTAAGATAAAGGAAATGAATTGCCTTGCGAGCAAAGTTCAGAATATACTCTTACCATAAAAAATGCCAAAGCTCCCCCAAGAAGCATTAGCAGGCAACTTTGTATTATGTGGCTTGAAGTATCAAAATACTGAGTTTTGCTCAGATTATGCCAGGGATCAAGCATAAGAGAAGAGATTGCAGTAACCACCATCATTATAGGAGTAACATAGCTCATCAGAGTGATGGGATTCTTTAAACCTGCATAGCATAATACTCGTATTATTAAAATGAAATATTCACACTGGTAAATGAGAAGTTTCATATAAGAAGGGACAAACTTCTAGATTGCAGTTTTGGACTAGATGAAAATTTGTATCACCGCTAAAAATAATACTCCCTCAGGCAAACTATTTTTGGTCCACTATCGTTGTCATTTTGAGTGGTCCAAGATATAATAAATGGCTTGTCTCTTCCTTTATTCTATAGATGACCTTAATTTGACAAATTTGCCCAATACATTAAATATCTCTATCTCTAGCATTTTTTTAGTTGGGAAAAGAATTTTCAATTCACAGCTAGACAGGAACAAACATTTTCAATTCTTTTTGCGCAACATAGTTATAAGAGTCTGATGCATTGCTTACCATATGCCTCTTTCTTCATGATGCATCCGGATATCACATGCAAAAGAAAAGAAAAGCCACAATTTAGATGGGTAAGAAAAGGTTAACAGCAGATATATTGACATATCTATGTTTTCAATCAAATAATTTGGGGTAGTAGAAAATTTTAGTGAAGGAGATACTAACAGAATACATAACAAACCTGCAGAAGAATCTGAGTCATGCACCACCGGAATCCTGACATGACGGCAGCAAGCATAACAAACAGAAATCCCCAGAACACAAACTCAGTCTCCTTGGCAACTGAAACAAATATCGATTGCTCAACACACCGTCTAAAAGACAGAAAGATGATATACACGAAAATGAAATATGACAATAACAACGGAAAGATGTACAAAGTGCTTCTAATATATTACTGCCTTAAAGTTGTGAGTGGAAACAAGACAATCATCAAAGCATTCTAAGAGTACAATTTTTTGTTCTCTGTATTCTCAAGCAGCAGCTGCAGAAGCATTCCTCAAAACCATTGCTAGTTTTTAAAAGTAATAAAATTATGAAAGCAATTCTACAGATTATCTTTACATCAAACGGATTCGTAAGATCATCTATTAATGATACAAGCATTCCTATGAAATTCAGTTAACTTGGGCATGCAATTAGTTAGGATGTACCTGTTAAAAGAACTCCCATAGAAATTACCAATATGATACCAAGAAGCTTGAAACTTGGCCTCTCCAACCTGGCAAAGTGAGAGAAATTTTAAAAATAATATAAGATATAGGTCAAAAACAGCATGAAAGTTATAAATTTTTAATAAGACTATATCCTACTGAACATCAGATCTCAAGCTAAGGCCTCATCAATTTTCTGTACATTAGATCGAAAGTGGATGACAGAAGTTTATAAGCCGAAAACTATCAAATTAATCTAGTGTAAAAGCAATTTTTTTTTTTTTTTTTGAAAAATCACAAAAACAAAGTGGTTGTCTGGGTAGTTTCTTAAATAAGCATAATGCAATATTGCATTGTCTCAACATCTCTATGAAAGAAAGAACACAGATTTTTTTCAAAAAAAAAAAAAAAAATGAGTAAGGCTTTTCTATCTCAAGTTTACTCACTCAAACCGAACTTAAGCTATGTGCAGTGTTTTAAAGACCGGCCGATATACCGGTATATCGGCCGGTATATCGTTAAAATTGAAGAAACGAGACGATATGGGCATTTTTTTTACCGTTTATCGTTTTGGACCGGTATGGGCCGATATATCGGCCACATGGTGATATATCGGCCGGTATCGAGATGTCTAATACCGGCCGGTATTGGATAATATCGGTTATTGGGTTTTGGGTTTTGGTTACGGGTTAAACCCGTTAATCCGTTAAGATCCGACCCGTTAAGAAATAAAACGGGTCGGGAGGGAGAAAAATGTTATTTTTTTTTCGCGTTTTCTCTCTCTCTTTCTCTCCCGGCGATCCGAGCGTTCCCTTCCCGTGATGAAAAACTCTAACCCCAAATTTCCCCAAATCAGCCCTAAATCTCTCTCCGATTCTTCTTCTTCCACTCTCTGGCTCTCTCTCTCGTTCTCTCTCCGCGATCGTCGACCGATCGAGCCGAACGGTCCGAATCCTAACCCTAATTTCCCAATCCATCCATAAATCTCTCTCGTGTTCTCTCTATCTTTCTTCTCCGCTCAACGATAGCTCTTCTCCTACTCTGAGAGTCTTCGAAGGGTGCTCGCCGTTCTCCAGTGGGACAGTAACCGCCGACCAGGTAAGTGAAGTTTGTTTTTTTAATGTTAATTTGATTTAGAGTTACAAAATTCGTCAATTTCTTTTATAATTGTGCTATTTAGGTTTAATTGATTGTAATTTATGTTAGATTTTTTTTTTGTGTAATTTGAGGGGAATTGCTAAGTTGGGAGGGCTGAACCCGCAGGTAGTTTACAGTGATTTCTTGAATCACTGATTCACACTGAATCAGTGATTCGGTTCACTGATTCAGTGTGAATCAGTGAACCGAATCACTGATTCAGTGTGAATCAGTAATTCAAGAAATGATTTTGTGTGTATGAGTTTCATGCTAGATAAAATTTGTAAATTTGAGTATTTACTATTTATATGTATTCACTGTTATTGCAAATTTACTGTTTCATGCTAGATTCACTGTCGTTGCAGATTATAATTTCTTTAATTATGTCTTAAATATGGTGGGTACAGTGAATGTAGTAGCATATTCAATTTAATACAATTTTCATAGTATAGATGCAAATTGTGTGAAATAATATAAGTTTAGTTTTGTTTACTATTTATACAATTTTCACTAGTGTTATTGCAGATTCTTTAATTATAGATACACTGCTTCTTAGGTTTGGTTATGTGAAATAATATAAATTTAGTTTTGTTCATTAAAGTGAAGGGAGATAGCAACTATATATGACACAAATTCTTTTATCTTGAAAACTTATTTTTCTTAATTTTATGATTGTATTTCGCTCTGTGCATCGTTCTAAACGGTATCTGCAAATTCGTAAGTTGAATGTAAATAAGTCAATTTAAGTACTATAAACTCATTTTATGTGTTTTATTATGTTCTATATAACCAATTATATGATTATTGTTTAACTGGTATGACACCGATATGACATTCTGGTATTTAGGGTCATATCGTGATATCCCACCCGGTATCCGGTAACCGGTATGTAATTTGGCTGACCAGTACGAGACCGGTATCCGATATTTAGAACACTGGCTATGTGACATGTGGGTCAATAGCAAAACAGGGGGAAAAGGCAACACGAACGCAAGTCGTACATTTAAAATTTAGATTTGAGTTGGGGAAGTTTGAGTTAGAAAGGCCATTATCCCGAAGATATTGATGTCACGGAATCACTAAAATGGTTTAGATTGATACGGGGTTCTTATAGACTGATTATTGAAGTTAGTAAATAGTTTTTGCTAGCAAGTGATCATACAATATGATAGTAAAGCTTCAGGTTTCTAGAAAGTACGGGTTTTATGGTCACCTACAAAAACATTCCTACGTTCCCAATTAATTACAGTTTCTACCCTTACATCCTTCACCATGTAAAAGAAATACAAATGCATTAAAACTCACCTAAATGCAAAAGCAAATATGAGGAGGAATATCGGCGATGCGGACTTACACTGCAAAAACAACCGGTAGGGATAGATAACAATAGTAACACATAGATTTAAGTTTTATGTATTACAAAACCGAAACTTGAATCCTGTATCAAGAGGAACTAACCATCGTAGCGAAGGTCACCGATATGAAAACAAGCGAGGCATTGCTCAGGTTTATATCCAGTGCAGTGCCCAAAGCCGTCGGCACAACTGCAAAAGGATCAAAACACATTGTGGATAAACATCATACAAATTGCTAAAAAAATAGCTAGAGTTTATACCTCTAAAGAAGTAATCTTTCCACGTCATCGTCAGACTTCGGCTGCTATTTCCGCAGCATTTGGACTGGAAAAAAACAATGGCATTGGAAAGAACCGCTTGCATCCCAAAATGCACAGTGTTCATCATTAAAGGCAAAGGAAATTTCCCCAAATGATCCCCCAACAATGTCTTATTATACCTAAAACAAACCAACAACACCAGAAACAAAAAATCAGCTAATTTTAGCGAAAACCCTATAGATCTACTATAATTAGCAAGCGAAAGATCAAGAAAAAACGACTTACAGCGTCAACAGAATACTGAAAGTGTACCAAACAAGTATAAAGAAGAGAGTTTTGAACACCATTGCCACCGAAAACGAGCTCGAGCTCGAGCTCGAAGAACTCCCCAAAGAATCCAGCTTTTCCACCGATTCGCTCGTATGCAACCCATTCTCAATGTCTAGAGGGACGTAATTCATCCCATTGGTCACCAAATAATCAAGCGAGGGCGAGTTGGTGGTGAGATGCATGCTCCGCTGCCTGAACTCGTTGGATCTCGGGCTATCGGATTCCAAGCTGCCCTTATCGGATTCGGATCGGAGCAGCGGGAGGTCGAACTCGTCAGACCCTTCTTCTCCTGCGGCGGGATCGATCTGGCAGTGGAGGCGCTCGTCCCCGCACCACCGCGAGAAAGACGGCTCCTTGCGCAGCGGCGTCGCCGGCGGATTGGGGTTAGGAACCCGAATCTGGATTTCGACTGATTCGCTCTCCTCCATGGATCGAGGCGAAAGAGTTGGGGAAAAAGATTGGATCTTTTCTTTAGACTGTTGGTTGATCGAGTCAGTGAGATGTCGTCGGCGAGAGAGGAGAGAGAAAGGGGGTGTTTGCAAATGAAAACGAGGTTCACGGTCTTTTCGTAAAATTTGTACTCGCAAAGATTTGAAAGTTAGCTTAAACGAGAAGCGTGCAAGTTATAACGATGGGTGAGCGACTGAACTTGAGAAGAAAATATGGAGAACAAAGAGGGGGCAAAAGTGAATTTGTTTTTAGAATTTTGCCCTCTTTCTAAATTTTTCCTTCTGCGGCAAAACCAAGGGCTTTTATAGAGCGGCGGCCAAAAGCCTATTCCTAATCTGATTTCATATTTTTTAATTTTTCATATTTATAAAAAAAAAATCCTATTTCTACTCTGATAAGGACTGTCTTCAAATTAGGATATTGATTTTATTTCTTCTTTTTTATTTCCTAAAAAGGAAATTGATTTTCAAATTTCAATATGATTACTAAGTTTTCTTGTTATTAATTGCTCTTTTTTTTTTAATCTTGTTATTAACTTTTAAAAAAATGATATGATCCTGTATTATCAGGGTTTTTATATAATCCCTTCCATGGGAGTTTCTAAAGAAGCGCACCATTTTTCTTAGTGAGCACACTTAACAATTTGTTTTTAGGGGTATTTATTGGTTTGTCCCTCAAATATTTATATATTATGATTTAGTCTCCCAAATCTTCATATTTAGAATTTAGTCTCCCAAATCTCCTAAGTTACTACAGTTTAGTCCCCTTTCCAAATCCCCCAAAATTTTGACCTGATATTACCATTTTACCCCTGCTTATTCATTATTTCTCTTCCTCCTCTCTTCTCCTTCTCTCTTCCTTCTCTCTTCTCATTTTCTTCATTATTCCTCCTCTCTTCTCCTTCTCTCTTCCTCCTCTCTTCTCCCAATGAAGAAAAGAGGAGGAAGAGAGAAGGAGAAGAGAGGAGGAATAATGAAGAAAAGGAGAAGAGAAGAGGAAGAGAAAGAATGAATAAGGAGAGGTAAAATGGTAATATCAGGTTAAAAATTTGGGGTATTTGGGGAGGGGACTAAATTATAGTAACTTAGGAGATTTGGAGGACTAAATCCTAAATATGAAGATTTGGGGGACAAACCAATAAATACCCCTTGTTTTTATTTACAAGTTTGTCTTTTTTAAGTTTTCGAATAAAAGTGTCATTTTCTCACTTTCCATCTGCGTTGCAAGCAGTGACGAGCGGCAGATCCTCAGTGGCAAGCGGGGCGGCGGATCCTCGGAAAAGGAGAAGAAAAGTAGGGGAGGTTGGGATTTTAGTGGTGGATTTTAGAATGTGGGTAGGAAGAGTTAGGACTTAGGAATGGTATTTTGGGAATTATTGGTGTGTTCACCAAGAACTCTCTCTTTTGAAAAGGGAGAGTGTGCTCACTAGGAATAGTGGGCGCACAGGAAAAAAAGTGTTAAATCTCAAGATAATTTCCAATAACTTTTCTTTTTAAAGTTAGAGTGGTTTCTTGTAAATTTAATGGAACAATAGGTTTTAATGGACCTCATTAAATCAATAAAAATCCAATCTCAATCTTTTAAACCATAGTCTCATCCTAGTATTAAAATACACCTAAACCTAAATTTAAAGAACCAAAGGATGTTAAAAGTTGGGAAAAAAAAGGTTACTTTGAAAATGGTTTTTTTTTTTCCTTTTTGTTTGCAAGAAAAATCCGAAAGGAAAAATGAGTTGAGATTCTGATTATGTTTTGAATAACCTTTTTAAAAAAACGAATTTATGTTCAAGACAATTTTTAAAGGCGAAGTATTTTAGGGATATCTTATTCAATTTGTATCATACACTTTCTTATCAGATCTGGATGTATATGTAAATCAGATCCGAACTGAATTTTATGTCCAAGGAGGCATTTAAAGGCGAAGTATTTTAGGGATATATTATTAAAACTTGTATTTCGGAGTATTTTGATGACATCTGTTCTGAGTTTTATGACTAAGTTTTAGGATGTTTAGATAGATACTTATGGGTTTTTATGAGTCGTAAATATACAAAATATAAATATATCCCAAATTGGGAAAAAAAAAATATGCCATAGAGTATAGGAACTAGAAAAATAAAAGTTTTAGGGATTTTTACATATTAGACCCTTCAATCTTTAAAAATTAGAATTTAGTTTTTCAAACCTTCATATTTATAATTTAGTCCCAAAATCCTTTAATTTGCTTCACTTTAGTCCCTACCATATTTTTCGTCTGAATTTCCCATTTATATCCCTAAGTTACTTCACTCTAGTCCTCCCGTTTCTCTTCTCTCTCTCTTTCTTTTCTTATTGGGTTTCCCTCTCCATTCTTCTCCTCTCTTTCTTCCCTCTCAGTTAATCTCAGGGGAAGCCAATAAAAAGAGGGAAGAGAGATAGAGGAGAAGAATGGAGATGAGAACCTAATAAGAATAAGAAGAGAGAAGAGAGAACTAAAGTAAAGTAATTTAAGGGTATAACGGAAAATTCCGGCTAAAAATATGGTTGAGAAGTAAAATGAGGTAATTTAAAGGATTTGGGGAACTAAATTATAAATATAAAGATTTGGGAGACTAAATTCTAATTTTTAAATATGTAAGGGACAAATATGTAAAAATCCCTAAATTTTATAGTTAATTATAACACCTATCCATGCACTATTCTCACTATTGAGAGTATATCACTAATATCCCATTAAGAATTATTTTTTACAAGAAGTCCCTAGATAGGTGTATAATTGTAACGAAAATTAGCAAATTTTATTTTACTTACAATGCTGGTAAGGAATCTCTCAGTAAAATGTTATTCATGGAGAAATTCTAACTTTTAGTGATTAGTGAACAGGCTCTCTTTTTTAATTAAAATACTTATCAAGGTGCTGCACCAAGGGAACTTCTATTCACACACAATTTTGCTTAATACGCTCACATTTTTTTCTAAACTTATTTTTAATTTTGAATCATCACATATTTACTAATATGTCCATATTTTTTTTTTTCAAATTCAAATCCTCTCTCTCTCTCTCTCTCTCTCTCTCCATTTCCACCCCATTTTATCATAGTCGGATATTATTATCTAATCCAAATAAAATTTGACTGGATATTAATATCCAATTGGTATTTAATTAGGTTAGATATTAATACTGACTAGTGAATTGTGGAAAAATAATTTAGTCAAAAATATATGGGATTAATTACAATCAGACCCCATGTAGTATAGGGGTCTGTAACTTAACATTCCTGAAATTCGAAACTCTCAATAAATCTCCTAGGCAACCTAACTGAGTTATCTGGACATGAGTGGGTGGGTCACCTGATTGGTACGTGGCGTGAAAAGACTAAATTTTCCCTAACCCAACCGAAGTGAGGGGAGAAAGATGGGCTCTCGGGGCGAGTCTATGGCAGCTTCCCCTCTCTCTTAAGCGATTCGAGAATGAACTTAGGGCAGAAAGACAGCGCAATTCGATGAGGAGACAGCAGCTGATTCGAGAGTGTCCAATTCTGTCCAATATCGAGCCTAAGCAAATCAAAGTTTGATGGTTTTTTAGCTTCTTGGGTTTTTAAAAGTTGGGTTTTTTTGATGGGTTTCATTCATGTCGAAATTTAAATTTTGATTCTTCCATCTGATTGTTTTATGTCCTTAGTATTTATGCCTTAATTCCAACATTTGTTGGAGTGGAAGTTAGAATGCTCTCACTATCCAATTTTTGATTGAAAATGAAGTAAGGGGACGAGAGTTTTTAGCATTTATGATTTTTCCATTTTAACAAAAGAAAATTCTTGTATGAAATTCTTCCCTGTGTGTACATTTGGGTGAGATCATGTGGATCTTTAAAGAGAAAGAGAGAGCGATGGGAAGGAGAGAGACGATGAGAGAGTGAACAATGCTCACTTAATTATCTGAATTAAAGAGAGAGATGATGATAAAATATGAATTACAGAAAAGGAGTGCAGTTTATACTTAAAGAGGGGTGATATTAGCTAACTGCTTACTAACATGGATAACAGTCTAGAGGATTTATTGAGAGTTTCGATATTTATAAGTGTTAAGTTACACATCCTTTATACTACATAGGTTTGTGATGAACTCAGAAATATAATAGCAAAGTTGTAATTTTTTTAAGTTTTAACAGTGAGCGTCTTGAGCAAAGCGGTGTGCTCAATAGAATTTCCGTTACACCAATCGAGGCAAGAGCAGCGGCCCGCTCAAATCACATCCCTTTTGTTCTGGAGCTCTCTCTGTTCTCCCCCAAAATAGAAATTAATGGATGCCCTAGGAAATGGCGGATTCTGGTCGAACTTCCCTCCCAAAAGAGGAGGAGGAGGCGGCTGCCGACGCCGTCACCGCTTTCGTCCATCCAAGCCCAATTCATCGTCGGAATCCATCAACCTTCAGCAAGGAGGAAGCGGATGGCCGCTCTCTAATTTCCCCCTGAAGCAATCGGTGATCGCTTCCGGCCTCGCGCTCTCAGGCGACACCATCGCCCAGCTCAGGGATCGGCTTCGTAAGCTCCGTCAGCTTGAGGGCGACGAGGATGCAGCAAAGGTCAGTTCTTTTTGTCTCTTTTGCAAGCCCTAATTGTTGTTATTGTTTAGTTTCTCCAAGAATAATACTTTAATGGCCTTTTCGGGTTATTTGTTCCAATCAAAATAATTGAAACCCTAGGAATGTAGACAATCGCAGAGTCTTGGTCTGAACTCTGAACCCCAAGAGAAGCTTAAGCCTAGTGCAACATGGGAAAGGTAATGTCTAAGAGTGCAGTGTTGGCTGGCGATTCCTCACAAAAACTTAAAATTTATTGCATTATCTTGCTTGCGATAACAACTAATATCTTGCCAGAAATCTGAGAAATTGGCGAACTGGCTAGAAATGATTTCTGCCTGATTGACAATAAATTTACCATGCCCACCAATATACCACAATCTAGCGCACTAACTCTCTTTATTTGCATTAAAAATGAGCTAAATTGTGATATCTATTAGTAAGATTATGCCCTAAATCAATCAAGAAATAGGCGGGAATTGGGAGGCATCCTATGGATACTTAGACCACGATGGTGCCATACTTGTTGTCTTGTGTCTTTAGCTACCAGTATCTAGTGAAATGTCATTAATCAACTGCTCCCTAGTCACTTCAGAAACTATGACATGTTGGCTAACCGACATGAAGCGCATTGTTCATACCTGTACATTGGAACCCACATTGGGGGACGGTGCAACATCGTTGATTCCTAGGTCGAGGCTTCAGAGAATATAAGAGTCCTAAAGTCTATTGATATAATCATTACCAACCCAAGCTCGATGTCATCAGCTCATCAAAGAAGAGAGACCGTAGTTGTCAAAGAACATTAGAAAACTTGCTACATCTAGTGTAGTCTTTATTACAACAGTAATTATTTAATTTAGTTTTGTAACTACAAGAGTAATTTTCTATTGAAAATCAGTCACGTTCTTTCAAATGACTTGGTTTATCATGCTTTTGCTAGAGATCAGTTATGGTGCCCAGAGTAACTATGTTATCCTATTCTAGTGGATATGCTAGTTTACTGTAGCAGCTACTCTAATTACAAGAGATATCTAATAAAACATACATATGAAGCAATACAAATGGCACTATTGAACATAAAGAAATTAACATGCTAAAATGTAGTATGGTTCAGCCTACTTTGACTTGCATTCTTCTGCTAAAAATAGCAATAGAATCTACTTATTAGAAGGGGGAATATAAAGAGTTTACACTCTAATTTCACTCATCCATATCCACTCAATGAAAGAAATGAGACAAAAGTGAAGAGAACAAAGAGGAACTATCTCTATAATATAGTATATATCATGGAGAAGTTATTGAGCACTTCCTATTAAGTTAAGATGTTAATCTCATGCGATAACTCATACAAATAATTGTGTTTTGTTCTTACATATCACTGCTCCTACTATTTTCCTTCTCCTGGCGTGCTATATTTTTGTACTGCTATCTTTATATTAATGAACTATATGGTTTTCATTTTATCAAGTATTGCTTCTTTAATTTTGTAACGTATTTCTCATGCACATTAAAGAGAATTATTTGGGTCATAGTCGTCTTTTCCATCTTTTTCTTTGCTAGCTTTACGTCTAGGGCTGACTAACGGGCCGGGCGGCCCGCCGGGCACGCCCGGCCCGGCACGTGCCGGGCACGGCCCGCCATCGTGCCTTAGGCACGTTAAGGCCCGGCGTGCCGGGCCGTGCCTGGCACGTGCCAGGCACGGGCAGGCACGCCTTTTCTTTTTTTTCTTTTTTTTTTTTTTTGACCGTTGGGGAGTTTTTGACCGTTTGGGGGGAATCTGCAATTTGTTTTTTGCAAATAACCCCCCAACGGCTATTTTTATAGCCGTTGGAGGGTTTTTTGCAAAAAAAAATTGCAGATTTCTCCCCCAACGGTCAAAATAGCCGTTGGGGGGGGTGTTTTGTAAATTTTTTTTACAAATTAAACCTTTCTCTTCATCTATAAATACCTCAATATCTCTTCTATTACCACTCATCATTCTTATACACTAAATTCATTCTAAAAAATCTCCTAAAATCTTTATTTCTCAAGAAGTCTCAAGCAAAAAAAGTAGCAAGTTTCAATCAAGTGCTCAAGAAGTCTCAAGCAAGCAAGTCTCCCAAACAAGATCCAAGCAAGTTTTCTCATTGAAGCAAGGTTTTTTTCGCTATTTCGGTTTCCAGCTTCATCTCTCTAACTAGGTATTTATAATTTTAAGTTTTTTTGAGAATTTTAATTAGTTTTTTTTGGGATTTTATTAAAATGGATCCACACTCGTCTGGCGCTTCTTGCTCTCAAGCCACGGGTTCTTTTACTCCCTTTTTAACTGATGAAGAATACCAAAATCTATGTCAACCCTTAGAACAACCTCCTCAAGTACCATTTTTTGTATCTTAGGAAGAAACAACTAATACAAGTATACCCGAAACACAAACTACCGCATCTACTAGGGCTGTTAGATCAGACATATGGAAACATTTTGAAAAAATAACAGAAAACAATGTTAGGAAAGTTAAGTGTAAACACTGTCATAAAATTTATTCGTTTCCTTTAGGTAGCGGAACGGGTCATCTTAAAAGACACGTAGAAAAAAATCACCCACCAAATGTACCACATCAAACACAAATAAGCACATTAGGTGGATCATTAGGTATACGTAAATATGATACAATTAAAACAAGAGAAAATTTAGCAACATTTATAATACATGACGAACAACCATTTACTTTTTCGGAAAATCCAAGATTTGAAAGATTTTGTAAATCAACATTTACTGATGAATTTAAAAAAGTCCCACGTTCAACATATACATCTGATATGTTCAAACTATATAAAGAGCAGAGCGACACTTTAATAGCTATTTTTTCTTCTTTAATTTTTAGAGTTGCAATAACTGCAGATAGTTGGGAAGCTAGAAATATGACTCATTATTTATGCATGACGGCACACTATATAGATCAAGAATGGTGCATACAGAAAAGAATAATAGGGTTTAGGGTATTCGAATTTCCTCACAATGCACAAAATTTATCACAAACCATGCTAAATGTATTTTCAGCTTTTGGAATAGACAATAAAATATTTACCATTTCTTTGGATAATGCTTCTGAAAATACGGCCGCAATTAGAATTCTTAAAAATTATACAAAACCAATTCTAGATGGAAAATTATTCCACGTTAGGTGTATTTGCCACATACTAAACTTATGCGTTCAAGATGGATTAAAAATAGTAAATGATTCACTAATGAAACTTAGGTATACATTACTTTTTATTAAAGATAGTGGGCCAAGAAGACAAATATTTAAACAAATATGTAAAAATATGAAAATATCACCTAGAATTGTACCTATAGATGTTAGAACAAGATGAAATTCTACATATAAAATGTTAAACATAGCTATTGAGTATAAAAATGTAATAAATGCTTTTAATGAAATGGAGACACCAATGTATAGTTTAGATAATAATGAATGGCACCAGTTGCATTGCATTTCTAAGTTTTTAGGCAAATTTGAAGATGCATCTAGAGTACTGTCAGGAAGTTATTACCCAACTACACACATTGCATTATATTATTTAACCGAAATTACTTCGGTTTTTAATGAATGTAGAAACCACTCTATACTTGAAAGTATTGTTTGACCTATGGAAATTAAATTAAATAAATATTTTAAAGATTTTCCATACTTAATATATTTTGCAACTGTTATGGATCCCCGTTGCAAGTTAGATGGACTTGAAATATTAATAGATTTATTTTATACAAATATGTCTTATGAAAATAATGTGAGGGATTTACTTAATGATATTAAAACATGTTTAGATATTATGTATAAAACTTATGAAGATATGTATGGTGTGCCAACACAAACTACAAAAGAACCATCTACTAGGGAAATTCGTAATCCAATAATATCATCTCTATTTAACAGAAAAAAGCCAAGACAAAGTAATACATATTTTAATGAATTACATTATTATTTAGAGAGAGCTAGCTATGAAGATAACGCATTTCCTGAAAAGTATGAATCCTTTGATATTTTGGCATGGTGGAAATCACAGGAAAAAACATATCCCGTGCTTTCCAACATGGCCCGTGATCTACTAACTCCTCCAGTGTCTACTGTAGCATCGGAGTCTGCTTTTAGCGCAGGTGGTAGAGTGCTCACGTACTTGAGAATCTCAATGGCGTCGGACATATTGGAGATGTGTGTCTGCTTGAAAGATTGGTACGACGCAGAAGACAGGGAACAAGGCTTGACTAATGAAGAAGATGTACTAGAGATCTTAGGTTTACCGGTAGAAAATGAAGATTGATTAAAAGTATTTAAATTTATAAGGATATTCATGTATTTTCAATTTTTTTTTTTAACTTATAAATCTCTTAGAAAATATATTAAGAACAAGTTGAGGGTGACGGCTAGGGTCCTCTCCCCTCTCTTCGGGCTTGTATAATTTCTAAAGAGATTTATAGAGTAATTAAATAAATGTAATTTGATTATATATAATATAACAAAGGTTTTTATCATATAATATGATATAACTTTCCCTTCCCCCCCCCCCCTTTTTTTTTTTTTTTTTTAAAAAAACCGGGCCGGCCCGCCTCGGCCCGGGCACGGCACGGGCCTGTCGTGCCGTGCCGGCGGGCCGAGGCGGGCCGGCCCCACGGCCACCTTGCTGTGCCGGTGGCACGGCACGGCCGTGCCTGGCACGGGCCCGGGCCGGGCCGGGCCAGGCCCGGCCCATTAGTCTGCACTATTTACGTCGAGTGTGGCAAAATTAAATCTGAAAGCTTATCATGGTACTCATTTTACAAACCATATTTACTCCTCTTCTTCTTATTCTCATTCACTTGTGCCCAACCTCCCATCATTTATTTGATAAAGTACTATTCAGAACTAGTGCCAGCTCTATAACATGTTGTTATTTGTTTTTCCTTCCTTAATTCAACTTTTTATTTGACGTCCTAGTTGTGTATTTACCAGAGCCTCCACAGTCCACTTAACCTGAATATTCCATCTTATACCCAATCTTTGGCCCCTAGTGAGCATCGCCCAGTTCACTACATAATAAACAGCATTTTCTTGAGTACAGCCAATGGCTGTATGTGTGGATTGGGTGATTAATATTTACTGAAGTTGTATTTCTCAATTAGATGTTTCTTGTATTAAGCATGGTGCAAGCTTTGGTGTTGATTAAATCTTGCCTTTACTTTCATGTCTTCACACACCAAACATCTGTCTGTAATGTCATCTTCATTTACTTATTTTCCATTCTTGCATCTTGTGGCTGAGTATTGGTAGTCTCATTTTCTTCTAGGATAATGCCTCAGCGCTCTTGTTAGATCATGATTGGCTTCGGTCTCTGCGCATGGCTTCCTATGGGTTTCTATTATATGGTCCCGGCTCTTATGCATGGTATCAGTTACTTGATCGTTCTATGCCCAAGCAGACTTTTCTTAATCTGTCAACCAAGGTAAGCTTACCTTTAGTTCTATCACCAATCTTGTTACAGCATGAGATAGGACTTCCCAGCACTTTTCTCTGAGTAACTTTTAATTGAATTCATCATCTTATTTCAGGTTTTGTTGAATCAGATAGTGCTTGGTCCATGCGTTATTGCTGTCATTTTTGCATGGAACAATCTATGGCTGGGGAAGTTATCAGATTTGCCTGCCAAATATCGAAAGGATGCTTTTCCTACACTTCTTTATGGTAATCTAACATTCTAAATTCTGTATTGAAGAAATAAGTTTGAACTGAGTTCACTGACTTCAAGTTTATATTGACTCGATGCAGGCTTTCGATTCTGGATTCCTGTCAGCATATTAAACTTTGGGTATGTACGCAGCTATTTGCTTTAGTCTTTTTATATTTTACGAGAACTATAATTTATATATTTTTCACGTGCGTTGGAACTTTTATCAGATATGCTTTTTCCAATGACTAGGTCCTTTGTTGAATTTGTTTGTATTCTCCAAATATTTGAAGGTCATTTATTTCACTTCGTAAGAATGAAACTGAATTGTGAATAGGTTAGATTTGGTTGTGAATGCCACATCACTAGATAGTCCAGATTTTTTTTTTTTTTGCTTTATAGACTATATCTTTGATTTCTCCCTGTATGTTTAAGATACGAGTAGCTGAAGACTGGCACATGCCCCTTATAGATCTTGGTTTCCTGGTTTGTCCAGCACATGTTGTGGTATTTCCTGCAATAAAATTTCTTTCAAAAAAAGGCACCATTATGTGTAGAAGTCAAATCTGATTGCGGAAACTGTATGGAAACAACAATTGATGAAGAGTTTTGAATATTGAGAAATATGCTAAATAGTAAAAAATGTTATAAATGAAAAAAAAAAGTATAGTAGAAAGAAAGATAAATAGAGCAGGGATGGATATGAGAGGCCTTAAAAAGTCATAGACCTCTTGATAAATCTTCAAGTTTTAGAAAATAATCTGAACCTTCCGTTTTTGGAGATGCTTAGCAAAGGACTTGTCAATTACAACTTTTTTTTTTGGGTGCATTTTCAGTTAGTGCACCGACAAACAAAAATTATCTGCTGGACTGCTTGAGTATACCCAGCCTAAACTCCTTACAGAAGGAAACACCTAGGTCCTAAACAATTAAAACAACTCCAACTGAAACTAAAAATTGATCTGCAAATTACAATGTAGAAATAAATTCCTGGTCACTTGACCTTGTTTTGGTACTAACTATTGCTCTCGGCAGACCTTCTGACGTAATTTTGGGGTCTGATCAAAGATTTGTTTAAATTTGAAATTCTCATTTTGTTAGGGTTGAAGATACATATAGTTTATATTGGTATATAGTTTATTTTGTCACTGATATGTATCAGAATTAGTCTGTCAATTCTTTGGGAAAATATTTCTTTGTTCTCATTTTAGCTCATGCATCAGGGTGGTGCCACTTTCTGCGCGGGTGGGTTTCATGTCTACTGCCGCTATCTTTTGGAACTTCTACTTGTCTTCAACTTTGAGCAAGCAAACTTAAAGCTTTTTTGTCAGCAATTGACGACTGTAAACTTGGAAAGAAAGGGAAGAAAAAGATTCTGTTTCTTTCAGGTTTTTAGTTTTTGGTTCTGTCAGTCTCAAGCTTGAGTTGCAAGGTTGAGAAGTAGATTATAGCTATTAATTGGTGGAAAGCTTGGAGAAATTTTCCTTGCCTTTGTTATCGTTATTATTATTTTATCTAGTCCGGAAATTAAAAATAGTAGCTGCCTAAGGGATGGCGTTAGATTAGTTATATATGTTTTGTTTAAATTATCATTTGGATATGTTTAACCACTTCTGCCATGTATTATTCTTGGTTACCTTTTTCAGGACAATCAATGATTTGTTCCTACACATTTTATGTTTCAATTGAAAACACTCGGTGCTTTTTTACAATAACAGGTTTGTTATGTTGAATGCTGTTTTCCTTTGATTTAGATCTGCACTGTTTCAAGAAATTTATAAATGGTCAAAATTGTTCTTGAAATTAAGTAAATTAACTAAAAAACATATGAACATACAGAATGGAGCACCCACCCACCTGATTCTTTGTGCATGGAACCAGTGTCATATTCTTAACAATGACCCGTGAAACTTTGCAATTGTCACATTTATATTGCTAAGTGGATTTGGGCTTCAGCTGACGTTCAGCTGATGTTTTGGCTAGTGAGCTCCTGTGTTGTCAAGTTCCAGTGTCTGATGTTCTGTACATTCTCTTTGGAATTTAATTCTCCCAAGTACTGTTGGAGTTAATTAATTAAATCACTGCAGGCCATGTGCTTCCCCTGTAATGAAGTATCATATATAAAGTTACCATATGGTTTCGTTGTTTGATGGTAATTGATTTAGTTAATTGCAGCTGCGCTTCATGTAACTGTAGGCCTAGCATACGCTAATTATCAGACCTCCATCATGTTTTCTTTTGCAATTTCCACTCCAGATAACCCAGCTAGACCAGATTCAGCCTGTCCTGTTTAGTTTGAAACCTGAGCAATCCAAAGCAAATGAAACCAAGCCATGTCCAAATCCTGAACATTGTCTGGGCTTCAGACTCTAGGCAAATCATAAACACCCTCAAAATGATGGATGATCGAGTCACAGGGTTTAACTTTTGACAGCCCAGGCACAACAACAAGGACCAGAATTCCAATGGTAACTAGTTTCTCTCCATACTTTTATAATGATCAGGTTATATATTTCTTACCAAGAATCTGTTCTCACTTTTTATCTTATCCCTATCAGAGCATCCACTGACTGGAGAGGAGAAAGCCCTTTTTCATAAAGCAGATTCGTCTTCACCAAGAAAGAATAAAACATCATCAAGCATATGGTGAAGATTGAAAGAACTCAGCATTCCCTCGCATTGTGGTGCTTTAGTTGGAGTAGGAGCTGAAGAATGAGCTCTCACAGCCTTGCTTTAACCTCTGCCCCTCAAAATCGGACCTCTGGTAACATAGATATATCTTCCTATGATGACGACTACAGCCAGAACCAATCTCATTATGGCATCCCAGCACCCTTGTACTATCGGCAGGTAAGCTTAGGCAAGCTTTGTTCATGTTATACTCTGAATGAGAATATTTTAATTTTAATTTTTTATTTTTTTTACTTTACAGCGTCTTCAGGAAGGTGGAGGCATGTATTCTCCATGGAGATTATTTGAGGAGAGAGTAAGGACTGGACCTTATGGCTTGACCAGGTACTAAATACCGTTTCTTTTCCTTTCTTTTTTTTTTTTTCATAGATATGTTGAAGAGTTGTATACTCGTTAGGTCAACAAAATTTATTCTGTATATTTTTCCTTTCTGCGTATGAAAATATCATCTCATATTTCATAAAGCTAACAAATGCTTACTTGGTCATAATATTTTTCGAAATATTGTCTCAAGAACTAACAATTTTAATGCAGCTTCCCTTCTCAACCCTATTCTCCCATTCGGATTCTAATCCTTACTCCCAGTCAAGAGAGGGTGAACCCGAGACTCAGGCAGTTTGTCAGTGACTCCCCACCGAGCATCAGAAATGACTGGCAACTGGGATTGTTGACCCAGCACGAGCACGAGGAGCCTGGCCTGTCCGACAGCGAGTTTAAGAAAGCCATGAAGAAGCTCAGGAAGGAAGTATACAACCCTAGTTACCCTCCAAAGAAGAAATCCTGGAAAGGACTTTTTGGTACCAAGAGCAAAGCCGATTTCAACATCACTGATGACAAAGCAGAAGAAAAGAACGGAGGCAACAGCTGCATTATTTGCCTAGAGGCCTTCGTGTCGAATGAGCACGTTCTGGTGACTCCGTGCAACCATATGTTCCACAACGACTGCCTTGTTCCGTGGGTGAAGAGCCATGGGAAGTGCCCTGTTTGTCGTTCCGTGCTCTGTGAGAGGCGGGGGAGGACCCTGTCTCAGAATAATAACAACTACAACAATGATGTCTTGGGGGGCGAAGATGAATCGCCTATCGATCTCATTTCCCTTATAAGAGCCATGGAGGAGGCCCTCAATTGGGTCAATAACTCAGACTAGCTGCACTTGTATTAACCACTGATCTGATGGAAGACTACAATATGGGCATGTCAATAATGTTTTGTATTTGCTATAGACATGCATAACAAATAAAGATATGGGGTATTTACAGATTTGTTTCTTAAATCTTTATAAATTATAATTTAGTCACTCACATCTTCGTATTTAGGATTTAGTCTTCCAAATATTCTAAGTTACTACAATTTAGTCTCCAACTCTAACTTTCGTTAGCATAGTTTATCTTTTGACTAGATTTTTCCATTTTACCCCCTCCTTAATTTCTTCTTCCCTCTTCCTCTTCTCATCTCTTTTTCTTCATTCTTCCTCCTCTCTTCTCCTTCCCTCTTCCTCCTCTCTTCTCTGTTTTTTTATTGGGTTCATTGGCTTTCCTTCTTCTCTTCTATCTCTTTATTCTTTTCCTCTTTTTCTTCATAGAGGTATTTAAATTATTTCATTATTTAAAAAAAGTAAAAATTAAATTATGCCTATTTAGACGGAAAAATTAACGGAGGGACTAAATTGTAGTAATTTAGAGGATTTGGGAGACTAAATCTAAATACGAAGATTTAGAGGACTAAATCATAATTTATAAAAGGGGTATTTACTGGTTTGCCCCTCAAATCTTTAAATATTATGATTTTACCCCCCAAATCTTCATATTTATAATTTTGCCCCTCAAATCTCATAAGTTACAACAATTTTGCCCCCTCTCTAACTTTCCCAAACACAGTTAATTTTTTGACCATTTTACCCCTTATTTCCTCTTTTATTTTCCTCCTCTTCTTCTTCTCTCTTCCTCCATTCTTCTTATTTTCTTCATTATTTCTCCTCTCTTCCTCCTCTCTTCTCCTTCTCTTTTCCTCCTCTCTTCTCATTTTCTTCATTTTTTTACTCTTTCATGTCATGCATTTTCCTCTAGTTCACCAAATCAATTATCTCAAGTAAAAAAAGAGAAGAAAATAAGAAGAGATGAGGAAAATATGAACATGAAAGAGTAAAAAAAAAAAAAAATGAAGAAAATGAGAAGAGAGGAGGAAAAGAGAAGAAGAAGAGAGGAGAAAGAGAGGAGAAATAATGAAGAAAATAAGAAAAAAGGAGGAAGAGAGAAGAAGAAGAGGAGGAAAATAAAAGAGGAAATGAGGGGTAAAATGGTCAAAAAATTAACTGCATTTGGGAAAGTTAGAGAGGGGGGCAAAATTGTTGTAACTTATGAGATTTGGGGGGCAAAATTATAAATATGAAGATTTGAGGGGTAAAATCATAATATTTAAAGATTTGAGGGACAAACCAGTAAATACCCCTTTATAAAAAGAACAAACCTGTAAATACCCCTAAAGATATCGAACCATCTATTTTGGGCAGCAGGACCAAAATGTCAATTTTAGCGAATAAAGTTAAAGTTGATGTTTCCCATTCCCTCTTTCTTTTTACTCCACTCCACTAGACTAGAACATGCAGGAAGTTTCTCCAAACGTTTCACTGCTGTTTTCTTGCGGACTTTTGTCTCTCTACGATCACAAGCAAGTCCTCTCCTCTTTGTTCGTTGTCAAAACTGGAACCAGATATTAGTCCATTTTGGTTATCGTATACATGCAACTTAATTTATTGGATTGCATCCAATATTATAAGTTTGCTCATAAAATGTTCTTTTCTGCATGATTGTTACGATAAGAAATTACTTGCAGTGCTTCATTTGCCGTGTTCTGACCCTAAAAGGGTGCAATGACAAGAAATGTAAGAGAAATAGAATGAAACTAAATCTAAATTAGAATATTATATGCCCGTTGCTAGTTTATACCTTCCATATGACAAAGAAAGCTTTACTTGATGCCACTATAACTATTTTGGGAAGTGAGGGTTTTTGCAGCATTCATTCATCTTGTTGAAAAATCCTTTTATTGCACCAAAATTCCGAAGTTATGGTGAGGGTTGAGAGAAATTATTTTGTATTTTAACCCGTCTCGTTTTTGCTGATTAAAGACAATAATAGGGTCACAATAATGTATTATTGTTTGAGGTATATGTTGCTCCTTGTCTCTACATACGGTTCGTTGGCTCTGCAAGCCTCCTCTCTAGGATTCAAAGGTCGCTGGTTCTGCAAGCATGCACTCGCAATGCAGCAGCCCTTGAGTACAGCTTCGATTTATTGCTTCCTCTAGAGAGAGTTGAAGACCAGTAAGTTGAATTAGCAATTTTCTCTTTTCTGCTTGAAGATACGACATGAACATAAATGTCTAAATTTTGCTAATACATACACATTATAAAGCATATATTCCTCACAATCTTTAGATAGGAATATGAAAATAGATATCGAGCTCAGTATCCCAAGGAATGTTGTCTTTGAATCAAATATGGGTGTTTGTGGGACACTGTAGAATCTTAGATCTATGCTAACTTGTGCAACTTCAATCTCTGAACAGAGCTTGTATGCTTCTCAAGTTATACCAAGGAACAAATAATAAGGAACCTCCATTCTTTTTTTTTCACAAATTTCTCTTTACTTGCCGATAACGTTGTCTTCTTCTTTTTCGACCCCAACAGCACTTCAAGTGAAGCTTAATCTGTTCCTGGACCTTCTGAGAACTTTCGACATGCATACAACTTGTAAGACGTGGATACGTTCATCTTTCCATTGGGCTGCTTTTCTGCGCCAAATTGCGAGTTAAGTAACGACATTCAAACTGGTTCTATATCACGAGCTATCATCTAAAGACCGCAATGACGAGATCTCTAAAAAAATTATTGTCTCCCTTCTATCATCAGTCAAGTTTGATCACTGTCAATGACACATTGGAATCATACATTAGCCTGTATAAGAGTTGTTGTCAACATAGAGCTTAAGTATTGCAAATTGTAGTGTGTGTGTCTATATATATATATATATATATATATATATATATATATATATATATATATATATATATATATATATATATATAGAGGGATTACTGTAGGTGAGCCGCCTGCTCAGGAAAAGTTACGTGAACTAGCTGCAAAACTATAATGATCAATGATTTTTCTTCATTTTTTTTTTTTAACAATTACTATCTCTACTTCTTTAATTTCTTTCAAATTAAATTTCATAAATTTTGGAGTTCATTTTCCCTTTCATCAAGTGCATACAAAATGTTTTATTCATTGAAAATCGTTAATTTTTTGTTAACTTGATGGAGGACAAAATCAAAACTAAAACCCAAGAAATTGGGTATGAGTGAACCCTAGCAGGTCGAGATCATAATCCAAAAGATTTTTTTTTAAAAAAGATTATTGGAGATAGTGGAAATGAACTGCAGCTTAGGTAACTTGCGTGAACTGTCAGCTCATTTCCATTTTTCTCATATATATATATATATATATATATATATATATATATATATATATATATATATATATATATATATATATCACGAAGAATTAGAAATCAGAATATAAATTTGAATTAGATATGGGTTGTTGTCTTTGAATTAGATAAGGGTTTTTATTGGATACTATAGAATCTACATCTGTGGTGTATATTCAATTCCAATATAACGTTTATAATATATAATACCTCTTTGATTATACCTTCGAATTATTTTTTTTTTCTGAAAGAGAATTATTTTTTTTTCCCTCTCTTTTAGAAAAAGTGCAGTAGAATAGGAAACTTCTCAAGTGTGTTGGCTACATCATGTTCATTTATTGTTCTCACCAAATTGCACAACCATAGTCAAGCTTCTGCTTCCTGGATCTTCTGATAGCTGTCAATAATTTAAATAATCTGCATTGGGAGTCACTGACAGGCACACAACTTAGGAATCGCAAAATTAAATATGTTTGAATCAATTTTTAATTAGTTAGCAAGTTCCTAACGAAATTTCTTTTCTGCAGCATTGGTAGTTAAGAAAGTAAACACGGCCTGATTTTACATCACAAGCTATTGTAATTAAAAGACCACAAGCTAGTAAAAATATGGTGTGCATTTAGAATTTCCCCGGTATGAACAAGGATATTGATCTCAATATCCAATTTTAAATAATAAGGTTGATTTCTTCTGTTCATTTTCTAGTAGAGCAGTAAATTTCTCTGATCAGATCATCATCGTTTCTCTCTCTCTCTCTCTATATATATGTTTTTTTTTTTTTTTAAATTTCTTTTTTTTAACATTGGTTTCTTCTTTCCTTGGAGCTTCTGGTGACTGTCGAAATCTGAAGTAGATATTAGTGTGCATATGAAGAGTCGTCACCAAGCACATACAACTAGTAATGCATCATATGTGTAAATATTATTCAAAGCAAGCTTAAATCGTATGTGCTCATTACAAGTCAACAAAGTATATACTACGGCCTGCATTACCTGCCTTCGCCGACCAAAAGAGCACGCGCCTGGAAAATCTAGGAAGCAAGCAGAAAACTTTGAATTTAGAACTAAATAAGAAATCCAAATTAGAAAATTATTAGAGAAGGCTAGAAACAAAACGAAGGACTGGCTGCAACTGAATCAGTCTCCATTGCCCATTCAATAATGCAGCTGCGATGCCTTCCATATGCCAAAGCAAACCTTGCTTGTTGTAGAAAAGCTCATAATTTGCAAACTTATGAGGGTTTCAAGATATTGAACTTCGTAGTAAGCAATCATGCTTGGAAAAGATAGATACGGTTGCTGATAATGTAGGTCAAGTAGATCCACATCCACAAGGAAACTCAACTGCCACCAAACAAATGAAGCAAAGGTTAGAAGTAGATATCCACGAGTTTATGCTTACAAGCTAATCTTCTAACACTCCAAAACAACATAAACTTTCAACTTCCCAATTATATATATATATATATATATATATATATTCACCATAACAAGTAGTAACGTAAATAGATGACGTTACAGTACAATATACATTTCTCGATAGCACTGTACAGAACCAGAACGAAGAGTTCGTACTCTCCAAACTGAACTGATACTGCAATGCAAGCAGATGTACCAAGTTTTTAACCGCAACGACGCGTGGTAATGAATATATGATGAATATGATACAGTATATGTCATCTCAATTTTCGCCATCCAAAACAAGAATGAAAGAATGTGTGGCCTAAACTGTACCGAGACAACAACTTCAGGCTACAACACGGACACCGCAAGTGAGACGGCTACGTCACCACCAACAAAGCCCGGAGTTTGCCTGACTGAACTGCCCCTCGTTATTGCGTACTCCATACCCCACCCACCGGCAGAGCCACCACCAACTGGATTTGGCACTGCTGCCATCTCGGACCTCTGGCACATCCTAGCTAATGATGCTGCTTTTCTTCTGGCACGTTTCGTTCCGGTGAACAACAGGGACTGTATCAAACCACCGAGCGCTGGTGTCCTTGCAACTCTCTGTGTCAATGCCACCCCTCCACTCTTGCATAGCTCGTGCAATGTTGCAACGGCATTCTCTTTGGCCTTGGGACTCCCTCTCCTCATCAGGGCAACCAAGCTCCCGACTGCACTGTCGTCTCTACCCACGACTTCTGCTACTATCTTCTGTCTTACAAGCAGTGCCAAGGCTCCTGCAGCTTCCTCGCTGACTCCTTCCATTGCCAGAGCTTGCACCAGTGCCCAAACTGCGCCCGACTCCATCATACTGAGGCAACACTCTGGGTCCGTCGAGAGATTGAAAAGGGCCGTCACAGCGTCCTTTTTCCCTCGTTCGCTTCCATGTCTCAGCAGTCCTGCCAATGCCTCAACGGCTGCTGGCTCATCCGTGATCCTCTTCTTGTAATAATGTACCGCAGACAGGCTAAACAAAGTGGCCGCTGCATTCTCCCGTGCCTCTGTAGTCCACCCGTGTCTCAAAACATCAACAATCGACCTCAGACACCCTTCTTCCTCCATTATCCTGGTCTTGTTCGTATCAAGTATTGACAAGTTAAGTATAGCAGTCACCGAATTCTCTTGAGCAACAGGATTCGACGAACTGAGAAGCTTCTGAAGGAGCGGAATCGCCCCTGCCTCTGCGATGCGGGCACGATTCTCCTTCCCAGTCTTAGCAAGCATTCTCAATTCTCTAGCAGCAATAGTAACCTCATTCTCCGACCCATCGTTGAGCTTCCCGACCAAAATCTTTGCCGTCGCCTGGTTAGCTTGGACCGCTGCCCTACTGGAAGAGGCAGCTGCCATGTTCTCAGCTGAAACTTCAGAACCCTCCAGCTGCTCGTAATGAATCCCATTAGCAGCACACCACTGCGAAATTAAACTTCTCAGAGCTTTGTTTGGCACCAATCGATCGTGCTCAAGGACCTGTCCAGAATTAGGGCAAGTACTGTGCCCTTCATCCATCCACTGAACAATCGATTCCCGGTCATAGGTCTGACCGGTTGATACTATCACCGGATCTCTCATCAGATCCATCAATATCGGGCAGCAGAAATCATTTGGAATTGTAACAGAGACATCTCCAAAAGAACTTCTCTTTCTCGTTCTCTTGCAGGCAAAGCGGTTCTCTTCTACAAATCCAAAGAGCAAGAATCTACAATACCGAGTCAAGGCCACGACTCCACCAAGAATCGAGGGATCGCTAGCATCATCCTCGCTATTAAAGATTTGTTCTTCGAGGAAATCGATCTCAGCTCTGCAAGTTTGGGCACTTCTGATCCCCAGACGGCCCACAAAGGCCGACTCGAGATCGCCACGATCAGGCGCCCTTCCTTTCTCGAACTCATCGAGAAAGGAGAAGATCCGAAGACGAAGCAGCTCGTCATCAGGATCAATGTACAATTTCGATCTCCTCGCCTGTCTTTGAAGCAGTTGGAGCTGTTCTCTAAGATCAGCAGAGCAGTTAAGCTTTTCTAGCGGAAGTACATCAAGAATCGTAGCGATTTCTTGATTCAGATCGTGAAAATTACCAGAGATTTGGGAATTTTGCAGCAAAAGCCATAGTTTGCTGCACTGAGAGCAGTAGTCTAGCAGCATCCTCCATCGGAAGATCAAGATGTAGAGTTCTTTGAGGCAGACGGTGGCGGACGAGGGGATAGCGGTAGGATTCGCTGAATCTTTCAAGAATTCGAAGAGAGAGACGAGGATCTTTACTTTGAGCACGAGCGACCGCGCGTTCCTCCGCTGGAAGGGGAGGGAGGTGAGGGGACTGGAGTAGGCGGTGACGAGATCGAGGGAGGCGGAGGCTAGGGTTTGGACGAGGGCGGGGACGGTGAGGTCGGAGGGGGCGAAGAAGGCTCCGGCGACGGGAGACTTCCAGCGGCGGACGCCGGTGAATGCAATGGCGCTCCCCATGAGGAAAGTATTCTTGGAGAATTGAAAGAATAAGAGATTGGGGGTTAGAATTAGGGTTAGGGTTTCCTTTTCAGGGAATTTTTCTCTTTTGTTCGAAGGTCGACTAAAGAGGAGAGGGGCAGAGAGAGAGATTGGGAAGATTGCAAGCGAGCTGGTCAGGTTCTTAAATGGGCAGGTTCGCGTTTTTCAGCGGAGGACGTCAGCAGTACTGATGCTGCGCGTACGGGGAGGACAGTCTGGGGATTTTCGCATTATTCAGGGGCAATATAGTCATTTTGCTGAGCCAGAGCTCCACCCAGTAATGGAGGGACATGTGTAGAAAAGTCAACGCCATGTCGGACACTGGAGAAACGATATCCGGAGAAGGCTCGGAGAGAAGGGACGAAACTAGAGTGGGACGCACCGGCGTAGACTTGAGGAGTTTGCAAAGTAGCACACCTTTTTTATTAGCGAGCCCACCTGTTAGTGTCTGGATTGGGATTGGAAGTTGTTAAGTGGGCTCACTAGGAAAAATGATGTGCTCCTTTGGAAACTCCCGTAGACTTGTACGAAAAGAAAAAATACTGTGTATTTTGGTATCATACCCGACCCGTTATGCTGGAAAGTCTACGGTCTATAATACGACTACGATTTGGTCGGATCGGAATTTTTTTAATTTTTTCGGGATGGGGACGGTCATCCGTCGGTTTCAATTAGTTTTTTTTTTTTTCTGGCCTTAGAAATTAAAATCAAAGTCAAACTTCGGTTATAATTTTAATAATTTTAGTAATTATATCTTTTCTATCCAATTAATATTAAATTTATTGCGTGTTTACGGAATTGCGTGTGCGTGGCTGGTGCGCAGTTGTGTGTATATATATATATATATATAGGGGATTACTGTAGGTCAGCCACTAAATCAGAAAATATTACGTTAGGTAAAGGCAAAAGTATAGTAATTTAATGATTTTTCTTTAATTTTTTTTGAGGAATTAGGGTGTATACATTCATAACTTTTTTAAAATCAAATTTCATAAATTTTGGAGTTTATTTAATTTTTTAGCAAATATATGCAAAATGTTATATTCACCGAAAACTGTTAATTTTGTGTCAACTTGATGGATGGCCAAATCAAAACTAATCCAAGAAATTGGGCATGAGTGAACCCCTGGAGGTAGAGATCATAATCCGAAATTTTTTTAGAAAAAAAAATCTATTGGAGATAGTGGAAATAAACTGCAGTTTAGATAATTTGCGTGAGCTGTCAGCTTATTTCCATTATATGTAGGATTATTGTATATGTGTCGACTGCTCAGGTAAGTTAGTGAGTCAGCAGGGAAAAAAAGTAATGTCCCATTATTGTTCTTCATTTTTTTTATTTTTTTATTATCATGATCTCTAGATCTTTAACTTTACTAGGATCAAATTCTATGAAACGTTATACTCTCTGAAAACCATTCATTTAATGTCTACTAGATGGAAGACCAAATCAAAACTAAAACCTAAGAAATTGGGTATGAGTGAGGACTAAAGGGTTGAGATCATAATGCAAGAGATTTTTTTTTTTTAAATATTAGAGATGGTGGAAATGAACAACTGTTCAGATAATTTGCATAAGGCGGCGACTCATTTTCATCTCTCTCTATTTATGTGCGTATTTTTGTGTGTATATATAATTTTCAAATAATTAATTTAGTTTGGTTTTGGACTCCGATTTCAAAGCTTGAAATTATAATTGATTGAATTATTTTAATGAGGTTCAATTTTGCTTATTCAGTTCGATTTCAATGATTTCTATTTTAATTGAACTCTCCTCACCCATTGGTCACAGATCAAACCAACAAAATTCAAAGTTGTATCTAGAATTATCATAATGTATCTAGAAAGAAAGTCCACTAATTGTTTTCTTCTCCTCTTTCTCTTTCGCCAATAGATAAAAAGTTGGAGAAAGAAAAAAAAAAATTAGTGAAAATATTTTTGCATCGTTGAACACCTAATTGTTTATAGATGCGGTAGATTTCAAAGTCATTTAATTCATTTAAACCGATTTTTTTTTTTCTTTGATACAAGTCTAATATGCATCTTTATTTATTCTTATTTTTTTTTTACTAGTCAAAACTAATAGATATATAACATTTTGCGACATATTTGGTAACCTCTCACATATTGACATACTGGAGAAGTCCATTATTTAAATGACTTGCGAGGCTGAGAAGAGACATTTCAAATTGAACTCCAAGTTTTGAATTTCTCCCGCTTTTTTTTTGACTCCTAAAATGAAAAAAACATATATATAATCAAACAAATCAAACTACATTCTTATTTGTTGAAATCCATCAAGTGTTAGCTATGTTATTGAATTATTAAAAGAATTAAGAAAAAAAATATATCTCTCAATAGTACAGAGACAGTTATTTATGAAAACATCCTAAATTTCAATATAAAGTATTTATATGGATGTCCGAACTAAATTAAAAAAAAAATGCAATTTTTGTATGTGTTAGTGATTAGTTACAAATTGAAATATTTTCTAACAGTAGAACAGATTATGTCTCTTGATCAATTATAAAGAAGTATTTAAATTGCATTATTTTTGTATACACCATACATTAGTATTGATGTTATAAGTAATAGTTTGAATTATTCACATACACCTTCTATATTAAACTTTAAGAATGTTTCTACAAACAACTCCTTATGGATATTTTGAGAGAATTATTCAGATTATAGGTACAGTAGTTGTTCGCCCGAAAAATTGGGAATTTCTTTACATTGCCAATTTGATTTTGAATACAGCAATAAAAGAAAAATTACAGAATAAAATCTGAGATTACAAAAATAGGAAAAATTAATTTGATTCCTCTTTTAAATTTCTGGCAGCGATGGAGTCTCGTTGATGCACTCCGTTGACGATCCGAACATCGCGTTGGTTGATTTTTCCGGAGAAGAAGAGGGAACTCCGCTCTTGGAATTTTTCCGTCTCCCTACAGTGAGAATTTCTCCGCTCTGGAACTTCTCCCCACTAAGAAACTCTGTCTTTCTGGAAATTCTCCCCTATAATTTATAATTCTGTCCTCTCTTCTTTTTTTATAGATCGAGAGGTAACTATTCAGATAAGATCATGACTAAATCTAGTAACAGAAATACCGAGATCAGAAGTATCTGTTACCTGAAAATCCGAACCGAATCCACGTAACTGAAATATCAAGACGGCACAACCCCATTCCGCATGTATCACCCGTGGGTGCATCCTGCGGGTGTCATCCGCGAGAGCCTGCGTGGGTGCACCCTTCTTTTCTTCTTCTCGTTTTTTTTTCTTTGGTTTCTTCTTTTTTATTTTTATTTTTTTGTGTCTACAGTGGTAGAATTCAGGTGTATTACGATACAGCAAACCAAAACGAATCGAGTTTGGTTGGAAGTCCCTGACCTAATAAACAAACTAAAATTCTGAGCATGTTAATGAGATCAATGCAACTATGGCGCCCAAAAATGCAACATGGATAACTATTTCTAAGTAAATTTTAATCTCTAAAATAGTGTGTTCTATTAATCCAAAAAAGTAAAACTATGATTGAAGAAGAATATGGTCATTCTGCTTTCTTTATTGAAATTAGGGTTAATTACATTCAGACCCCCTTTAGTATTGGGGTTGTGTAACTTAACACCCTTGAAGTTTGAAACTCTCAAAAAATCCCCTGGACATCCTAACAGTGTGAACTGAACGTGAGTTAGGAGGGCACGTGATGTGCACGTGTTATAAAAAGTCAAAAATACCCTTAGAGAAGATGAGAAATAGCAGCACCTGCTATTCTTAGTTGCTGCTAGAAGCAGCAGCAGCAGCAGCAGCTCGCAGCCTGCAAGCTGCAGCAGCAGCAACAGCTATGCTTGCTGCTGCAGATGTTGCTAGCGGCAAGTAAGAGAGATTAAGAGAGTTAAGGAGTTAAAAATAAAATGCAAGAAAAATCATACTCAAATCTTAAGTTTAACAGAGTTTCATACATAAAAAAAAACCCAAAAAAGATAGACGGGGTGGGATTAAGAGAGAAAGTGGGTGCGTGAGTGACTGAGAGAAAGAGGGAGACAGAGAGAGGAGAGAGAGAGTGTGTGTGTGCTGGTTAAAGAAAGGAATGGGGATAAAATATGTATTGGAATTAATGAGTGCACTTTAGTATAAAAAGGGAGTGATAATAACTAACCCCTCACTAACAATATTAAAGTTTCAAGGAGTTTTTTGAGAGTTTCAAATTTCAGAGATGTTAAGTTACATACTCTCAATACTGCAGAGGGTCTAACTATAATTAACCCTTGAAATTATGTTCCTAAAAAATATTTTTTGTTTCGAATTGGTCAGATGGCCTCTTACCTTGCACTCTTCTAATAGAATTATCACTAAAAAAATTATTCCAAGTACCATGGTAGTTGGACCATTCATCAGCATATAACATCCAATTGGAGGTATCACATACATAATAGATGTTTTCAGTACTTTTTGTAGCTATAAAAAGTAGCATTACTAACTGCTCTAATTAGATTTTACTGCCACGATTAATAAAGATGCAACAAATACCACCCACAGAACCTAGATGGTGAGAAAAATAATAGAATATTGCACCATATTACAGCGTCGAGACACACGCGTGCATGGGCAAACCCACTTGAAAGTGAGGGGGCTGGTTGAAATGAACGAGGAGAATGGAAATTTTATGCGACCGGGAAAATTTTCTAGGATTGCTATTAGGCCAATTTATTATATGATACGGAATGTTGGGTTATAAAGAAACATCATTTACAGAAGAAAAGTATAGCAGAGATGCGCATGCTCTGCTGGATATGTGGCAACACTAGGAGAGATAAAGTGAGAAATGAAGATATTCGTGCTAACGTAGGTGTAGCTCCTATCGATGAGAAGATGCGAGAAAATCGCTTACGATGGTTTGGTCATGTGCAACGTAGGCCTACAAGTGCACCAGTTCAAAAATGGGAGTTTATCAATATATGACAAATTAAAAGAACGAAGGAAAGACCGAAAAAAACATGGATAGAGGTGATACGTAAAAATATGGAGTCTAGATATTTAAATAAAGAGATATTACTTGATAGAAATGAATGGAGAAGGAATATCAAAGTGATCGATCCGACATGATTTTTTTTTTGGTTCATGCAGTCTACCCCAAATACTTGGGATAAAAGACTTAGTTGTTGTTGTTATTGTTTAACTTTACCTTATCTCAAAAATTCATACGAAATCCAATTTAAATAAAATTTTAACTTTGCTCCTCTTAAAAATTCACATGAAACCAAATTTAAATAAGAATTTAATTTTGTCTCTCCTCAAAAATTTATATGAAACTCAATTTTAAATAAAATTTTATCCTTCGCCTCTCATAATTTTAAGTTTTATACGTTTGTCCCTCAATTTGAATCTTTCTACTATATTTAAAATATTATAATTAACTTATTCTTGATTTAAATATTTGGATCTGTGTACCTGCACGTCTATACACATCATAAAAAATAGAGGTATTTACTGGTTTATCCCTCAAATCTTTATATATTATAATTTTGTCCCCAAAATCTTCATATTTAAGATTTTGTCCCCTAAATCTTATAAGTTACAACAATTTAGTCACCTTCTCTAGTTTTCCCTAACACAGTTAAATATTTGACCATTTTACCTCTCTTTTCCTCTTCTATTTTCCTCATCTCTTCTTCTTTTCTCTTCCTCTCTCTTCTCCTTTTCTTCATTATTTCTCCTATCTTCCTCCTCTCTTCTCCTTCTCTTTTCCTCATCTCTTCTCCTTCTCCTATTTTGGAGTTAATTCACATTTTAAATTCATATAGGAAGATAGGAGAAGAAAAAGAGAAGAGAGGAGAAAGAGAGAAGAAGAAGAGAGGAGGAAGATAGGAGAAATAATGAATAAAATGAGAGGAGAGGAGGAAGAGAGAAGAAGAAAAGAAGAGGAAAATAGAAGAGGAAAAGAGTGGTAAAATAGTCAAATATTTAACTGTGTTAGGGAAAGTTAGAGAGGGGGACTAAATTGTTATAACTTATGAGATTTGGGAGACAAAATCCTAAATATGAAGATTTGGAGGACAAAATCATAATATATAAAGATTTGAGGGACAAACCAGTAAATACCCCTAAAAAATAATAGAATATTGCACTGTATTCAAGTTGTCGAGATCGTGCGTGTACACATGATACAAAATTGAGCTTAGAATTGTTCGTCATCCTACATTATAAAAATTAAGGGTTTTTACATATCGGTGCCTTAGTTTAAAAATTAGAATTTAGTTTCTAAAAATTCATATTTTGATTTTAGTCCCCTAAATGCTTAAACTTACTTTACTTTAGTCCCGTTGGTAATTTCCGTTAGGTCATTTAAAATTTTGACATAAATTTTCTGTTACACCTCTAGAAGGGAAGAAAATATCATTTATTTCCCTCCCCTCTCTCTTCTTCCTCTTTTTGATTTCTTATTGGGTTTCCGTTATACTCCCACAAAGCTGCCGCTTTTATCGTTCCTCACTATTTCGTTCGAAAGATGAAGGAGAGCAGACCCTAACCCTAACCCTAACCAAATGACATAAAACTACAACTTAGGGTATATCAGTTATTTTCTCTGGCTCTTAAATATTAAAATTAAAATTTACCGGTTACTTGGACGGAATAACTAACGAAAAGACTAAAGTGGAGTAACTTAAAGAATTTGGAGGATTACAATCAAAATATAAAGATTTTAGAGACTAAAATATAATTTTTAAAGATTTAAGAGACCGATACGTAAAAACAGCAAAAAAATTAAGAGGAAGGAGCTGCGATCGTCCAACTGGAAATGTCAGTTTCGCCGCTTATTTACTTGTGTCATGAGAACACGTAATATTTCTAGTGTTCAAAGCGTGTACACAATACAAAAAAAATTGGGCTTAGAGTTGTTCATCATCATCTTGCATTCAAGTTGAAAAACAGTTTGATTAAGTGTTCATCCAACTGGAAATGTTAGCTTCAGCTCGTATTTACTCGTCCCTTGAGCGTCGATCGGCAGGACTACAAACTGAAGTTTGCAGCTAATTTTTAATTTTAATTTTTTTCTTACTTAGCTTGCTGATCCTAGAACACTAAATTGCGTTAATTTAAAGGATTTAGGAAACTAAATTATAAATATAAAAATTTAGGCGACTAAATTCTAATTTTTAAAGATTTAAGGGACAAATATGTAAAAACCCCTAATTGTAATTGAACTAACTTAAGAGTTTTTAGTAAAACTTTAAAGTTTTTCTTCTCTGATGCAATATAAGTACTAAATGTAATTGCAGTTGTACTCATTCAAAGAAAAATTACGTAAATCTTTTTCAAGGATCACTGTAATTTTTAGGGCACTGCTCTTCAATTTTAGAATTTTCTAGGTTTTTACAGAATGAGAGAATTAGCATCATGGATACTCTAGGAAGCAACCTAAGACCAATAGATCGTTGGAAAGCAAAATGAGCTACGGAGCGAAATGAAAATTTGATCGAAGCATTTGAGCTTTGATGAAATTTTGAATTTGAAATTTCAATATTATTCATTCATTCATTCAACTTGAGTATATAAATAGTTACAATAATATCTATAAGGATAAAATCAAATAATATATAGGTACAATAAATCTCTCACAACAACTCAAACTAATAAAATAAATATAATCCTAACAACTAAAATCCTAACAACTTATTTTTTCAACATTTCCCCTCAAGTTAGAGAATGGATAGAATGAACTGACTTGTAGACAATCTTCCGAAATAGTTGAGCAGACAATTTATTCCTTATAGATAAGTTTTGGACAAATGGAGAACAAATTGTTCTTATTGATGGAGAAGCAAAATAAAAAAAATTATCTATGTATGATACACCGAAGAGGTGACATGAAGAATAGAGATGCACCATTCAAATGATGATGCATAAGTAAAATAATTTGCACTATTAATGATTACATGCAAATAACAAGAATCGACGTACGTATCGATTATAGAAAGTGAATGAGGATTTGATCACAGAAAAAGTGATCATGCCCGAAAATAGACGAAAGCCAAGAATCATTTCACACATGTGTTGATTGAAAGTGATTGCGCTATAAGAAAGATAGCATGATCACATAAAAAATAACAACATGAGAAAAATATTGATTGTCAGAAAATTGACAAAATATCAATGGAAGACATAATACTGTTGAAAAAAAGAAAAATTGGAAAAACTGTGATGCAATGCAATGCGAATCACAATTGCTGGATAATGAAATCAGTTAATAGAGATATGGACAGAACTATAGTAGAATGGACTATCTTAATGATCGTATTTGAAGCGATCTGGATAGAAACCACATTGAAGATGGCGCTGGAGGTTTAGAATTTTGCCAAAGAACACTATAAGATAATTATTTCAAAAGGACTTTTGAAGAAAGGCATGCTCAAGTCATAAGCGAGACTAAAAATTGTAAATATAGGACAAATCGAGATGGAGGTGATCGACTATGATAAGGCTATTTGAGTGGAGTGTTTTGGAATTTCTTTTACATTGGAATAACAGCGAAGGAAATGGCTTGTTGGGCACACGCACGGAGGCGGAGGAAGATGGCTTGCTAAGCACGCACGGAGACGACCCAGTTGGTTTTGTTGATGACTCCTAAAAAGTTGATCGTTCTGATACCATGATGAAGTAATGAGATTGGAAATTTCAGTATTACTCATTTATTCAACTTAAATACATAAAGTTATAATTATATCTATAAGGAAAAAATCAAGTAACATTTAGTTATAATAAATCGCTCAACAATAACTCTCAAATAATATCTGAGTTGCTAGGTTTTACTTTTTTTCAACAAACTTGCAACTATTATAGATGAACAATTATTTCAATCAGAAAATATGTAAATTCACCATTTACCTTGAAAAACTAGTGCAGATCTATTTCATATTCAACCAGCACTCTAACACAACAAAATACTTCCTCAATGGATTTGTATTTGTTATTACTGAACATTTCCAAACGATAAGTGCCACTATGATGCAGTGATAAAAACTTTTTACGCCTACAGATTACGATCTATTTTAGCCTACAGATTACGATCTATTTTATTTTATTTTCTTTTAAAAAATACGGACGAGGAGAAAAAGCAGTGTGCCACGTGAAGTCTCTTCTAATGATAGATGTTATTGCTGTGTCTGAATATAATAACACTCTCTCTCTCTCTCTCTCTCTCTCTCTCTCTCTATATATATATATATATATATATATATATATATATATATATAAAAGTGTGCCACCTGAAGTCTCTTCAAATGATAGATGTTATTGCTGTGTGTGTAGAGAGAGGAAACGAAAAAAACTATGCCATAAACTCTTATAGGTGGACTAAGATAATATTTGCATGTAGAAATATTATATGGAAAAAAGTATTAGGTAGAGGAGTTTTTTTTTTTTAAACAGCCCATGGTCCACCTAAGCATCATAAGAAGAAATCTCTGCTATGACATAGTTTTTTCTGTTTTCATATATATATATATATATATAAAATCCTCGAACACTATTAAGCCAAACAAATTCGACAAAACTAGTCCTCTATTATTAAACATTGGACTCTTGATTTCAACAGCCAATTGGGAACTTCTCGATAATGTACAATCATTCTCGGTCATGAAAATAGAAATTTCTTTTGATAAAAGGGAAATATAAAGAAATTTGCTGTACATTTCAATATCATCCTTCATTTAATAAGAACTTCAAGTAATAAAAAAAGAGTGCAATTTCAATGACTTGTCATTAGCTGGTCAAGGTCTGTAACTAATTTTCAATTAGTTCATCTTTAATTCACATGTCATTAACAAGTGAAAAGTCTAAAAAATTAGTTCATATACAATGCGTATGCAAACAGAAGTTCAAAACAAAAAGAAAAAAAAAAAAAAAACAGAAAGAGAAATATAAGCAAATATGTAGAACAAGATTCCGTCCAAATCAAGAGGCGTCTTAAATGCAATTTATAAGTAATAATTAAAAAAAAAAATTCAATAATCCAAAGATAGACTGATAGAAAGATTCGCTAATTATTCAAGAATAGCAACGGTCATAGTTTGGGATTCTGGATCACCTAATTACGTTTCTTAATTAGTTAATTAGCCGGAGGTTAATATAATGCATAGAAAACTTCCACCTCAATTAAAATATACAGTTTCTTAGTAGAAAAATACTGATGTACTTGTAAGGTACAAAGTTTGAATTTTATTTACATAATTCTGTTTTCGATCATTAGAAGTGTCCTATCAAATGTTGCAATCCTGTAATTGAAATTTTTAAAAGAATTAAGAAAAAAAAAAAATCTAAGGTATCTCAATAATCCATATATAAGCCATCAATGAAGGCATCCCTAAATTTCAATATGAAGAATGTTTGTGGATATCCAAATATTGCTCATGATGTACAACAAATCATGTAATTTTTATACCTTTTGACCGTTTATTAGTTATTTACAAAATAAACATTATTATAAAGATTGATGATGAATAAATATCTAAATCACAAAATTTTTATATCCCACCAAGTTAGAGTATGGAGTTCGTTACATAAATCTTCTATTTTGAAACTTAAGGACACCTCTCTAAACAACTTTGTATGGACACGCTTAAGTATAACATTTCTAAAAATTTATTCCAGTCTCTAAGAAATATTATCTATCATAGAGAACGTACTAAAGTGTACACACACACACACATATATATATATATATATATATATATATATATATATATATATATATATATATATATATATATATTAAACGGAAAATTCACCGACAGTGAAGAGAGTTTCTTTATCGCCGCTTAGGTGGCCCAATAAAATTATTATACGTGGCGCCACTCAATGGGTGGTTAAGAGAGTTCTTTTATTTGTTATCTTGAGTAGCGCCACGTGTAATAATTTTATTGTGCCACCTAAGCAGCGGTGAAGGAACCGCCGGGTGAATTTCCCGTTTTCTCATATATATATATATAGACACACACATAGACACCCACGTACACACGCATATACACACATATACACATGACAAACCAATATGAATATTAAAATAATTAAAAAGAACTATTCTCTATTCTAGGCGCAATGATAGATGGACCAACCCGTTATGCATGTAACATCCGATTGGAGGTATATCTACATACATAATACATATATAATGAGTATTTTCAATAAATTTTGTAGTTATAAGAGACGAACCATATCAAATTAGCATTACTAAGTGTTCTAATTACATGTTACTGCCACCATCATACAACTACAACAAATACCGTGCACAGAATATTGACGGCGAGAAAAATAATAGAATATCGCACCATATTATAGTGTTGAGACACGCGTGTACACATCGCAAAAAATAATAGAATATCGCACCGTATTCTAGTGACGAGATGATCGTGTGTAGACATGAAACAAAATTGAGCTTAGAATTGTTCATCATCTTACATTTTAAAAATTAGGAGGAAAGAGCTGTGATCGTCCAACTGGAAATGTCAGTTTCACCGCGTATTTACTTTTGTCATGAGAACACATTTCTAGTGTCCAAAGCGTGTACACAATACAAAAAGTTGAGCTAATCCAAGAAATTATCCCTCCGATCTCGGTGTTTCTGTTACCGGATTTGACTCAGATCTAATCCAAGAAATTATCCCTTGATATAAAAAAAAGCAGGCAGAGTTTTGGAAAAAGGAGAATAATTCCAGAGACAAGAGGAGAGGAACAGAGAATTTCCAAAAAGGGGTCTTCTTCGAAAGTTTGTAGTTAGGAGTTTTCCCAATCTAAATCGGATCGTCAACGGAGTGCATCAGTAAGTCTCCACCGCTGCCAGAACCCCAAAAAATTAAAATGGGAATTGAAATCAATTTTTTCATATTCTTATAATCTTGAATTTATTCTGTAATTTTCTTTTTATTGCTATAATTCAAAAGTAAATTGGCAATTTAAGTAAATCTACAAATTTCGGGCGTATAAGAATTGGCGACCACAGTGGGAGCCTCTCTGTTCACAACAGAGAATTTGGTGGTGCAGTCCGACCGTAAATCCATCGGATCGGTGGTTGAAACCTTAGTTTTCGAAGTCGACCAACAAAGGTATGAAGAATTCCTCTCTTCAAACTCCTCTAATTCGGAGTCTAAGTGTTATCACCGGGTAACAATCAAGAAAGGTGAGGCGTCATCGCCCACCAAAATTGACAAAGCGTCATCGCCTGTCAAAACAAGTAAGGCGTTATCGCCCACAAAAAAAACTAGCAAGGCGTCATCGCCTGTCAAAAAAAATGAGGAGTCATCGCCCACAAAAACTGACAAGGCATCATCGCCTGTCAAAAAAGGTGATGCGTCATCGCCTATTAATACTGACAAGGCGTCATCGCCGATCAAAAAAAAAAAAAAGAACCGTGCGGTGCGCGGGGTGCCACACGCAGGGTTGCACCCGCAGGATGCCCCCGCGGATTGCAACTCGCAGGGTGCACTCGTGGATTGCAACCACAGGTTGCAACCCGTGGGGTGCCAAAAAAAAAAAAGGATCTCTCCATGTGCACATACGCGGATCTGTCCGCATACTAATCTTTCTCGTGCACAAATCTCTCTTATTTTGAGCCGGGGTGCTGCCCTGATGGGTGCGCGCGGGATGAATATTTTGAAGCTCTATGCAGTCAAGTTTTTGAAGAAATTTATCAGAAAATTAATAACCAATCCTCTTTAAAAAATTTGGGTTGGGGGCGCTGCCCCCACACCCCTGCAGGGGCGCGCCGCCTCCTGCACCCCCGGGCGCTCGACCCATGTGTAACTTGTCAAAGGGGCATATTTAACTATGTTGGATTAGTTATATTTATCCAACACTCAAGAGGATTAAAAAAAAAGGTCAAAAATATGAAACTCAAATATTATACACAAATTCAAATACATCCGAAGAAGAGAAAGATGTTTTGTCATGGAACAATTATTTTCGATATCAGGAAATATGTCCAGAATACACATCAATTGAAAATAAATACAATCAAATTTTCTCTTGTGAGAATTCAAAGCTCATGGTGCATAATGATACTTCACTGTTCGTGCAACAGATGTGGGTCAAGCTCAAACTCAAGTTGAACCTAACGACAGACTCGAGATCGTCAAAGAACACTCATAAATTTTGAAGCTTGCATTGGTTATGAGGCTCAAGCAGTCAGATGCGAGACTCAGCCTGGTGTTAATCAGATTATGCATAAGGCTTAGCCCAACTTAACCAAATCAGATGAGGAGTTAAGCCACATGAAAAGACCAAAAGCTACATCTCATTCACATGTAAAGTGAGATAACTTATTCTCGTTACAAGGGCTTGATATGATAATATTGATAGGGTCATCCATACAACATATAGTCCAACATGAAAAGGAGCTCTCTTTCCTAACTCTAAAGAAGCTCTCATGTGAAGGGAAAGTGAACAAACTCCTACAAAAGAATGCTGGAGTCGGTTCCGCCATATGAGACTATATCCATCATCCAAGCAACAACTAATTTGGCGAACTGTAACAATATTTGGATGTTTCAAAAAAAAAAGGACAACTATTCTCTGAGTATCTGAAGATATTTCAGTCGGATGCGGGCTAAGCACATCACCAAAGAATTGATTCTTTTTCTCTACATCAAGAATTAATTCAGTATCCAACGGGAGTGGTGAATGAGATCTACAAAGTTTCCAAGGCATTACAATTTCCTTATATCATTGTGAGGCTTGCAGTATGTCAATTAACCAAGCCAATGGAGCTTTATTCCGAGATAAACATCAATCTTGAAGATGAAAATGTGCAACTCAAGATTTCAAGTTTCACAAAAGAGCTCTTCAGCCTCAATTAAAGTTCAAAATGGCACTCGCATATTTCGACTTTCGTGCGAGGCTTGCCATGACACTCGCATGTCTCAGATGGCATTCGAGAGTTATCATGACACTCGCATGTCTCACTCCACAGGAGATTGAGATTGGTATTCATGTGTTCAAATCATCACATGGGCACATCTTCGGGGTTGCATCCATGTTGCAACCAAGGCTAAAAGCACAAGCCTTATATTCAAGTTCATTTAGTCCATAAGACACATGAAATAGACTCTCTCTCCGAAACTCTCTCTAAATCAAAGTTATGTGATGATAACGTCAGGTCTGAGCCCACTGAAAAGCTAAAGTTTTATGTGAGGCTCACGACCGTCATGTCTGCATCACAGGATTGGTGCTCATATTCTTTTTAAAACTATTGTGAAAATACGAACGAAATCCACAATGAAACTCTTGATGCTTCGATTGTCTGAGTAGGAGCATAATTCTCTCGTATCGCCTCCAACTCATCAAATTAAGAATCAAATAGATTGAGACTTAAATCACTCAAAACTTAGCCTTAACCAGTTCAAAATAAATAAATAAATAAAGGGTTACCAAACAACTATAAAATCGATGGCCATCCATGTCCTGCATCATAAGAACATCATGCAGACTTATTGATATTGGTCGCAGTTATCTATCACTGCTAGTTATATTAACCAACATATCAAAATTCCTGCTCAATGGGTCGATCAAATAAAACACATTCTCTTTGGAAGGGTTCGACCATATGCAACCATATTCGATGATACTGAAGATGAACATCAAGAAGCCCCGGACTAAAATCATTCCGAATGATAGAGAAAATGAGGTATGACTTCATCTAAATATCAAGTTTAAATTTGGGCACGCAACAACGCTCACGCCCATAGAGGCGCGGCATGCATGCCTGTGTCCGCAAGAGCGTTGTATGCGCCCATGGAGCGCGCATGCAAAACGCTGTGCGCGTTCCCGTGCTCACGCGCCCCCACGCCCGGGGAGCACTGCGCGTGGCAAAGAGTGTTGAAACCCGTTTCGCTCATTTGTGTTCGAAAGGAAAGAATCAAATTACTATCACAAAATCGGTAGGGATTTGAGATATGTCATGACACCTGATACTCCGGATATAGAAAATGTGATCCGCCAAAATACGAAAAAACTCCGACGGGATTTAGACATCAGCCTGGGGGTACTATCCAATGAGCTAACTCTTCTCTAAGATGAAGCATTAGTCAAATGTCTTGATACCAAATGGAGCATACCAGTTATCAATCAACATGGTGATCGGATAATTATTATTCTTAAGGGAATGAAATCATCCGACCTCTTCTTCATTATAGTAAATGAAGAAATACTGATTTGCCGTCAGCGCACAGTTCCACACCTCGACTGAGGATACAAAATGAAAACGAATTCTACGTCTATACGACTAAAGATAGAGGAAAATTTGGTAAGCAAGCCCAAATGAAATCCTCATTAATCCTATCATGCATCATGCTGGGGGTAAAAGCATAAATTTCCCAACGCTGTCAAGGTAACGGGAAGAGAATTAATTTCTCGTCAACCCATCATGTTGGGTTAAAAAGCATGAACCGCCTAATACTTCAAAAGTAAAAGGAAGAGAATAAGTTTCTCGCTAACCCAATCATACTCGGGTAAAAATATGAACTGTCCAATGTCGTCAAGATAACGGAAAGAAAACAAGTTTCTCGCTAATCCATTATGCTAGGAGTAAAAACATGAACTGTCCAACACCGCCAAGATAATGGGAAAAGAATAAATTTCTCGCTAACCTATCATGCTGGAGTAAAAGTATGAATTGCCGAACAACGTCAAGGTAACGGGAAGAGAATAAATTTCTCGCCAACCCTATCATGCTGAGGGTAAAAGCATGAATTGCCAGATACCGTCAAGATAACGGGAAGAGAACCAGTTTCTCGCTAATCCATCATGTTGGGGTAAAAACATAAATTGCCCAACACCGTCAAGATAACGGGAAGAGAATAAATTTATCGCTAACCCTATCATGCTAGGGAAAAAAGCATGAATTGCCCAACACCATCAAGATAATAGAAAAAGAACCAGTTTCTCGCCAACCCATCATGCTGGGATTAAAAGTATGAACTGCCCTAAACTGCTAAAGCAAAGGGAAGAGAAAAAATTTAGCGTTTAAGTCGATACGAGATTTTCGACAACTTACCATACTGAGAGGAATAGCATGGCTAGCCCAACTTAAACGGTAGTTAGTAAAAATAAATCAAACCCGTTGATAGTTGGGAGTTTACTAAAACTTCTAAGACAAATCTGTCACAACAATATTCTTATCTGATTATAAAGTTACATCACTACATAAAGCTGCTAAAGTAAAGGGAAGATAAAATGTTTGGCATTCAAGCCCAAACGAAATTCTCGATAACTTACCATGCTGAGGGAAATAATATGACTAGCCCAACTTAAACGGTAGTTGGTAAAAACTAATCAAACTTATTGATAGCTGGGGTTTGGTAAAAATCCTAATGAGATCAAATCTCCTATTACGTTAAGATTTCACGTTTGACAATAAAAAAATTTCTGTAATTTTTCTACCAGCAGATTCAGTGACCCTCAAGAAATTTGTCACATTAAAATCATACTCTGACATCAGAATACAAAATCGAATCAATTTTTCTTTATGAGATCAAGTCCAATCAAATCTCCTGTCACGTTAAGATATCACCTCTGACAGTAAGACTTTTTTCGTTTTCTCCAGTAGAACCAGTGACTCTCCAAAATATTTATCATGTTAAAATCATACCTCTGACACCAGAGTACAAAATCAAATCAATTATCTTTATGAGATTAAATCCGATCAAATCTCCTGTCACATTAAGCTTGCACCTCTGACAGAAAAGAAAACTCACACTTCGTCAAGTCCAACATTACGACATTTGATGAACTTGTTTTTTATATCATTAAGTTAAAGGCTAAATATGTTAATTGTCACATCTTTTTAGTTAACTCATTCCTATCATGACCAAATCCTCTAAATAGGTCGAGTTTTGAGACATGTTTTAATGTCACCTCTGTCTTTTCCTAATCTGTCATACTAGATGTCACTGAATGGTTAGGATTATAATGAGCACGTTAACATTGTCATCAAATGAGCATGTTAACATCATACCACTGTTTGTCATCTAATGAGCACGTTAACATTATAAATATGCTTGTCATCTTATGAGCACGTTAACATCATACATTAACATCATACCTCTACTTATCATCTAATGAGTATGTTAACATCATACATCTGCTTGTCATCTAATGAGCACGTTAACATCATGCATCTGCTTGTCATCTAATGAGCACGTTAACATAATGCATCTGCTTGTCATCTTTTGAGCACGTTAACATCATACCTCTACTTGTCATCTAATGAGCACGTTAGTATTAAACCTCTACTCATCTTCCATGAAACACGTTAACAATTACCTTTGTCTATCAAATTCATCATATATCTGTCATGCACTTAGCCTCTGAACAAGACATCAAAAATATTTTTGCATGCAGATAACAAATTTTCTGAAGCAAAGCTACAAGCAAAAGTCTGGCTAGGCCGCATAAGTATAATAGTCAGTATTAAGAAAATTCACTAAAAGCAATATCTGATACATCAAAGAGTTTTAACAGTATACCTCCAACAACAAAATAACTGGAAGATAGCGATTTCAGAATATGGTTCACAGTATACCATAAAAATCGCACCACACAATGAAGACTATAGAGCCAAAATTAAAATAGTCCAAAGTGTTTCGAATTCGTTACAAATCAATACGAAATTTCGAAAATTTTGGAGGGAATTATGTAGACACGTAAAAAAAAATTAAAGCGGTGCACCCACGGGGACACCCCATGGGTGGCAACCAGCGGGTGCTACTCGAGGGATGCACCCGCGGGGTTGGCCGCCTTGTTATTTCAGTTACGTGGATTTGATCTGGATTTTTGAGGAACGGATACCCCCGATCTCGGTGTTTCTGTTACCGGATTTGGCTCAGATCTGATCCAAGCGGTTATCCCTCGATATATAAAAAAGATGTCAGAATTTTGGGCAAAGGAGGATAATTCCAGAGACCGGAGGAGAGGAATAGAAAATTCCCAGAGAGGGGTCATCTTCCAGAGTTTGCAGAGAGGAGTTTTCCCAATCCACAGCGAGGCTCCACCGCTGCCAGAACCCACAGAAAATTAAAATGGGAATTGAAATCAATCTTTCCCCATTCTTATAATCTTGAATTTATTCTGTAATTTTCTTTTTATTGTTGTAATTCAAAAGTAAATTGACAATATAAGGAAATCTACAAATTTCGAACGTACAGATCGGATTCTTTTATAATCTTTAGATACCTCGATAGGGCACTGCTCTTCAATTTGAGAAATTATGCATACTTTTGAATCAACCTATGACCAATAAAATGAGCTACAGAGTGTGATAAAATTTGATTGAAGTACTGGAACTTGCAACTACTATAGATGAACAAATTATTTCAATCAGCAAATATGTAAATTTACTACTTCATATTCAACTAGCACTGAAACACAACAAAAGACTTCCTCAATGAATTTGTACTTAATATTACTGAACATTGTCAAAGTGCCTCTGTGATGCAGTGATAAAATTTATTTACGTCTGCAATCTATTTTCTTTTCTCGAAAAGAACACATAGAAGAAGAAGAAAAAGAAGCGTGCTAAGTCAAGTCTCCTCTAGTAATAGATGTTATTGCAGTATAAGCCCTAATAAAATCGACAAAACTAGTCCTCTAGCATTAAACATTACAGTCTTGATTTCAACAGCCAACGAGGAACTGATCGATAATGTCCGATCATTCTTAGTCATGCAAATAGAAATATCTTTTGATGAAAAGGAAAGATAAAGAAATTGTGGTGTACATTTCAATGTCATTTAGATAATCGAAAGCCTTTATTTAATAAGAAGTTCAAGTAATCTAGAAAGAATGGCGATTGCAATGACTTGTCATTAGCTGGTCAACATCCGTAAATAATTATCAATTCGTTCCATCTTTAAAGCGCATGTCATTAACAAGTGAAAAGTCTTGCAAATTAGTTCATATACAATGTGTACACAAACAAAAGTTCAAAAGAAAAAAAAAATGATAGAAATATAAGGAAATTTGTAGAACAACATTCCGTCCAATCAGAGAAGTTGATATATGCGACCAAAGACTAAAAACAGACTATCAACATCAGACACCTAAACCATTTAGACTTGAACTAGATCACAATTTTCTGAATATGGAGCAGCCTCAAAAGTCATAAAAGAGAGAGAGAGATTCAAATGTTGTACAAATGTAGAACTCTAAGGAAATTTATTTGCTTGACGAACCTGATCGATGTTTGCTACTTTCTCGCAAATTAAGTTCCTTCGGCAACAGCAGTCAGCACCACACCAATATCATGCAAAGTCTTTTCATCAACATCCACAAGACTAACCTAATACTGTTTTCGACTTCCTTGCAAACTGTATCAATTTAATTAGCACCATGCCAAGGCTACTCAACAGAAACAAACAACATGAACAAAGTGTTTCTTCGAAATAGGTATTGTTCGTAATGATGGCTCTGTTCTGCTTAGGTTTGGAATCAAATCGAACATGATTGAATAGTAATATATTAAGATTCAAGTTTGATTCTAATAATATTATTAGTTTTCAAAATTCAAATTCAAGTTGAATGTTGAATCATGTTTGTATTTGATTTGTCTCATGTATTTGGGGTATTGAATTTGAATTCGACAGGTACTTGATTGTATAGTCGACAAATACCAAAAAAATAATCATTTACTTTTAAATGGCCTCCCAAGTCGAATTTGAATGAATATTTAGATGAATAATTAACGTACTATCTCTTCAAATTTGAACGAACGAACTATTTGTTGAGTGACCGGTCAATTTTCCACCCCAAGTTTTGCTTAAGAGCCATCTTCTTTGTCAAATTAACAACCACAACCACAACCAGAGCATCAATTTTAGTCAATCCTCATTGCTTCAACTGTGATACCATTGTGCTTGCTTAGCAATCTCTACCGTTCATGATCAAACCATCCTCACTTAATTATGTCCTCAGAAGCTAATAAGCTATATCTAAATTCCTGTGAACGCATTTACTTTTCACCTTAGAGATGACCACAACTCACTCCATCTATACATATTGTCTGATACAACTAGCTGTTTGATGGCAATTAGGCTCTGCTTGCTAGGTCTTCCCATAACATATTCTATACCAAGAATGCTACAAAGAATTTTGGGACTCGATATAAAATCTGGCTCCAAAAACTAATATTCAAATTTAAACCAACGGATCGAGCAAAGCTAGGTACCTAATAGATTCCTGTTTGAGTCATTTTCATCTCCCCAAGATGAGGAGAAAGATGCAAACTGACATAAATAAATTTGTCATTCTGTTTTCACCCTCAATTTCTCAGGATCAGAAATAAAATTCAAAGGATTGGATTGTGTAAAGTCCCAGGTTCAAGTCCAAACTACGGTTTTGCCACCCTCAATTTCTCAGGCTCAGAAATAAAATTCAAAGGATTGGATTGTGGAAAGCCCCAGGTTCAAGTCCAAACTACGATCTTGCCAACACCAATAAACCAAAACTTACACATCAAGCTAGGGCAAATACCATTTGAAACTTGACGTTTAATGATACAATCCTCAGTAACAGCTAAGGAGATGCTTCCAAAACTATCACAACCACTGAAAGTACACATTTGACCTTCACCAGCTGCATGAAACTGAACAACTTGTCTAAATAGTGACCAGACACATGTTTTCTACTTGGGATATCTTTTTCTCCTTCAATCACATATTTCTCATCTGCATGCTGTGTTTTTTTCCCCCCTCTAAATTGGTGACCAGTAGGCTGACTGCATGTACTAGCACCATTCAGACACTTGCAGCCTGTCTTGCGGAAAACTTGGTGCCAGCCTGTCTGCGTTCACAAAGTCTAAACCTAACAGCCGAGAAATTTACCCAGTTCTAAATTTTCTACTTTGCTCCCTGACCACAGAAATTAAGACAGGATTCAGATATTCAAAATAGAGCTATTGGATTTGATTAAGCCAAACCAGGAACAGATAAGCATTGACCCTGACAGCAAGTTGTTAAGCTCTAAGAATGCAGAAAACATTGTCGGTAGTGTCAGCTACAAAAAAAATTGATGTGTTAAGAGATAAAATTTTACTAGAAGCCATTAGAGACAGATTTTGTGACATCGGCAGAAACCAAATCAAAACGCAAATTCACTACTTAATTTGTCTAGGCCCCAGGTATTAGTTGGATTTCTCCATGAGGGTTGTGCCGTTATTGACTTTGGTTGTGTGATCTGATGGGGTTTCCTCCATTAAGGTGTCGTGTGGACAAAAGTTTCACCAGTGAATAGTAGCAAGCTACAAAGTGTTGGATTTATATCTCGCATCTGTTGAGTATCCAGATGTGATCAAGGTTCACAAGAGTCCCAGTTGGACTTGGGTTAGAAAACCAGATTTCTAATTGGATTGGAACACCAATTAGATGGTGATAATACTATTCTAATAGGATTATGATAGGAACACTATATATATCTCTTGTATGTGATACGAGAGAGTAGAGCAATTGATGAGAGAGATATTTCTGTTATTATGAGAGATGAGAGAGATACTTAAATCTCTTCTTGTAACTTATTTTTTTCTCATAGTGGATATTTCTCTCGTTGCTCCCGTAGATATAGGTCAAACTTGGTCGGCGAAACCACATTAATTCTAGTGTTTTTCTTGTGTTGTGTTGTTTTCTTCGTCTCTACGATCTCGATAGGAGATTCGATCCCTAACAATTGGTATCAGAGCCTGATTCGAATCAGATTTCGCTCAGATCGGTGTTGATTTTGAGTGGGAGTTATGACGGAAGATAGGAAGGGAAAAATAAGGGGTGGCGGCTATTTGTTTTGGCCAGGAAGAAAATAAGGTGGCTACTATTTGTTTTGGCCAGGAAGAAAAAAAAGGTTGTTGCTAATTGACTTTCGGCTAAGGGTTCGGCCGAAGAAAAAATAAAAGGTGGCGGCTTCCTTTGTTTTTTTTTTTTTTGTGGTGTTGCGGCTTAAGCAAAGCAAAAAAATAAAAACAGGGCTGAAGCAAAGCAGAAGCAAGATCATCGTATTCTTTTTGAGGTGAGGGTTTAATCTTGTTTTTTGTGTGATCTTATTAATTTCTCTCTTGTGGTTGAGGGTAACAGAGCTGTAATCTTTTATTTGATATAGTGGAAGCTTTCGATCGTGTCCTCGTGGATATAGGCACATTGTCGAACCACGTAAATCTGTGTATTCACTGTCTCTATTTTTTTCTCTTTCGGTTAACTATTATATTCCGCAGGTTGTTGCATTGGTAGTATTATCTATTTATTGCTAACAATTGGTATCAGAGTTATGGTTATGGATCTGAGATCGAGTCACGAGATAGAGGATGGAACAATGTCAAGTTGATAAAGGTGATCGATGGAGGCATCAAGATCAACATCAACACTTGAGAGGAAAAAAAAAGGGAAAGGCAGCCTCGGGATGAGCATCAGCAGGAGCCGGCTAGAGGGCTCCCGACCGGCGAGCGCCCGACCGGAGGACGCCTGGCCAGTGGGCACCCGACTAGCAACAGCCGGTAGGTGGCAGCGCCTGGCCACCAGTGCGAGGCACCCGCGAAGGAACAAGGCAGGGGGCCAAGGCACAGTGCCAGTGTGCAATCAGTACTCCCAAGGTGGAGCGTCGGCAACGCGTCCGTAGGAGCGCACGACGCCGACGGCGTGCCCGCCGGTAGTTCTACAGGCGCTTAGTGTAGGCTACACTGCAGGACCTGCAGGCCTACGTGCATCAGCCTTTGCATGTGCGGTGCGCTCGGGTGGCACGTGGGTAGTGTGCTGGCCGGCGGGCATATTGGGCCCGCCCAGCGGTGCGTCGGTGATTGGTAGGTTTTGATGTGCTTCTGGTTGAAGATCGTTCCTGATGTAGATGAATATTTTCTCTTGTTTGAGATCTGGTGTTTAGACCAAACACAAAACACAAGATCTAATTTGGAATCATGTGTTGACATGAGACGTGATTTGCTTTTGACTCCAGAACAACAAACACCCAATAGAATGGTTGAAAACAGATATGGGAATTTGTGACGCAGATCGACGGCTGCGGTTGATCGAAACGTGGATCGAGGAATCGAAGTCCGATTAAGGTGATCAAAGAATTGAATCCTATATTTTTCAATATTCCGGATGCAGTGGTGGATGCAGATTGGACAAAATCTACTGTTTGGAGCAGATTTTTTACAGACCAGCAATGATCGACGATAATCGAGGGGTCGATATTGACCGAGATGATCGATAGTTGATGGTCGGTTGATTGCACGATGATGAGGTATGGCATGGTGCTTCATGGTGATGGATATAATTACTTCGTGACATGATAAACCACATGGTAATATATAATCATCTGTTTTTAGAATTGGTCATAACTTTTGGATCGAGGTGGAGTATGGTGTATCGATCACTTTTGTGTGATGCTCAACATGATAAGTGATTGTGAGTACTCAGGAGATCCAAATGTTTTGACCGAGGTGGAGTACGGTGTAGCGATTATCAACGCTTGGTGAAGAGTATGGTGTAATAATCGTAAGTGTTCAAGAGAGAACGGTTTAGTGATCATAAGTGCTCGGAGAAGAGCATGGTTTAGTGATCATGAGTGCTCAAATATAGAGACGGTGATGATTATACAATTTGTTCCCGGTCGGTGGAGCATGGTGATTATGTAGTGGATGTCTGCAAAGTGGATGGCGAGAATATCGGAGTTTCTCCAATATGCATGGCTTATTGGATACGAATCAAGGTGGAGATTGTTGGTTTGTGTCTCGCATCCGTTGAGTATTTAGATGCGATCAAGGATCATAAGGAGTCTCAGTTGAACTTGGGTTAAGAAGACCAGAGTTCTAATTGGATTGGAACACCAATTAGATGGTGATAGTGTTATTCTAATAGGATTAAGATATGAACACTATATATATCTCTTATATGTGATACGAGAAAGCAAAGTAATTGATGAGAGAGATACTTCTGTTATTATGAGAGATGAGAGAGGTAGAGAGATACTTAGATCGTTTCTTGTAACCTATCTTTCTCATAGTAGATATTTCTCTCGTTACTTCCGTAGATGTAGGACGAACTTGGTCGGCCGAACCAAGTTAATTTTTGTATTCTTGTATTGTATTGTTTTCTTTGTCTCTACGATCTCGATGGGGGATTCGATTTCCAGCACAAAGTTCTCACAGGATTGATGAACGTAAAATCTTAAGTTGGACATAAACATAATAAGGTTACAGCCAAACAAGATCCACAAGGACGAGAAAGAGAAGACGGGATTCTGGCAAACACTTGAAATGAATCCAACAGCGGCAGCACCAGGACATAACACATGACATTATCCAAGTACTTGAATTCAGACAACAGAGATGAGATTATGAAAATAAGATAGTGAACTGACTGGCTAACAGTGAGCCACCCACCAAAGCATTTATGCCAAAAATCAAGGTCAATGCCTCTTTAGTAGTTTAACTTTTATAGCTATATAGCAAGATATATCATTCACCCTCCATAAAACAATCTTATTAGAAGGGATTCCTCAAAATCAGAAGTTTTCACACCGGAAAGCCCTAATCTACAACCTCACAGGTTCACCAACTTCAATAAGACCTGCAAGACTATCCAAAAATGCCCATCTCAATTACAGCAAAAACTTTTCCAGCAAATAGTGCATACAGTTAAAACAAAAAAATATCTAGGATAATTGATTGCTACACTGCTGTCAACAAAAGCAACCTGCAAACCTAAGGCATACTATGAGCTTCATTGCTTGGATAACTACTTGTCAAAATGTGACCTAAACAGATGCTTCGACATCATTAGTCCTGATCACCATCTTACATATGCAGAAAATCTACCACATAGCTTGAAGCAAGACTTAAGTTCTTATTGAGTTTTCATCATAACAATCCAGATTTTAGAGGATTCAAGTAAAATAAGACCATACCTATAGTGCAGTAAGGGGGAAGCCTGAACAAGTGATGAATCCTAATATTATCATGGGCAAGCACCTCAAACCGTAAGGACCTAAAAATCCACAGCCAGATGTCCACTTAGATTTCAAGGCCGCTGCCTTATCACCTAAACAATCTGCCATCAAATGAAAATCATAATACAGATGCCATAAATGACATGGAAAAATATATTGGACTTGCATTTTGGGGAGCATGTACATAATTTGATCTATTATTTTGATTTTATATTTGGTAATTTGTATAAAGCATCTCACTGCTTTTCCCAAATGTTTTTATTGCAAATCTTATCCATCCAGAAAGCAGTAACAGGATGAATGCAGCTAAAAAAAATATTGAGTTCATACTTTTTTTTATTATGGGTTAAGGTGTGATGGGTTGGGAACTTGAAATTTAAGAGGTGAAAAGGATGTGATGGATCAAAGAGACGAATGAGCGAATCTTAAACTTTGACAAAATGGCTTCAAGGGACTTTATATATAGGAAAACGGAACACCAGAAATGGTTCTGATAAAAATATAAGAGTTGGTTTTAACATTTAATGGAATAGATTTTTTAATGGGTTAAGAGATATTGGTGTTAATGTGTTATGCAAGAAGTTTGAAATATTTTGAAATGGATTTTAAGAAGAGATAAAAACTATGACTACATTTGATAGGTTGAGAATGGGTTTGATGGATTAAGGAAAATGTAGAGAGTTAAACCCATAAAGAAAAGGAAAGAAATTATGGATAAAGCAGCAACTGAAAATTTTCCCTAATTTATTTTGTTTCTTTTTTTTAGTTTCTAATTGCTTCAAGTTCTATTTTGTTTTCAATCAAGGTTAGGTTAGTAGATAAAGATATGTAGAGGTCGGAGGTAGAAGAAGTGGACTACTGTGCCCATAGAACAAAAAAGGGTAAAATTGTCTAAACATAGTAATCTGATGGACACGTTGGAATATCATTACATTATATATCCATAGAAGAAAATCAAGTCCCCATTATTTTAGATTTTTTGTGAATTTTGAAAACTTTTGGAGGTAGATTTTGCACCACAACATGCTACCTCAGTGCTCCTAAAGTTTCTCTTTAAAAATGAAAACCCATCATATTAGGATCCAATTAGAAATAGATTTTTTTTCCCCAACAAATTCTCTTTACAAAGAAATACATATCATATTGTGGAAAAAAGATATATTAAATAGACTTAAACTACAATTAAAATACGCTTCACTAACATTCAACATACATGATTTGCGAGATTAAGATGGAATACGACACGAAAGAAGTACTATGCTAAATTTCTTCTGAAAACTTCGAGTTTCTCATGCATATTTCTTCTGAAAACTTTTGAGTTTCTCATGCATATTACTATACTACGAAGAGCAGAGATCTCATGGGGAAAAGAGGTGTTCGTGGCCTGGTGGATGAGTGCTGACACAAATACTTTTCTGAGCATGAGGGATTGCAGTGGAGGAAGCTCACATGAAGTGTAAATCGCCACGTTAAAAATATGAACTGAGAAGTTCATAGAAAGTTGGGGAAAATGTGACCTACACTATGGAGATTGATTTTAGAACGTTGTCCAGGAATGGAGTTCTTACTTCTTAAATTTGGGCAGAGTGCATTTACATAAATTTGAGGATCTGTTTTGGGAAATACTGCTTGGCTTATGCAGAGATGAAGTGATTTCTGGAGGAACAACATCAATTAGCCACCTAAATTTGTAGAAAGATGAAGATAATGGCTTCGATAGGAGAGTATCAGAAGGTAAAAGCAGGAATAAGGGGCATCAAGTCACCCACCTTGGTTTGAAATGGATGAAGAGATGCATACCATGAACTTTCAGTTGAAAGCAGCATATGCAGGATGCACTATATTAAATTTTGAAACTGCAACTCAACAGCAGATATCATGATTAGAATATGGATGCATACTGCAAAAAAGAGGCAGGGGCATCAACTGACGGCCACATCTAGTTTGGTTTTTGTTCTCTCTCAAGTGACACAGCTACTGAGGCCAGGACCAGAGGGATATAGGAGGAAACTCCCATGCCACCAAGAGTGGATAGTTCATAACCAACTTTTGGATGAAAGAAAACTCCCAGATAGCAATAGTTTTCGATAATACCAGCATCCATAGTCCTAATTGCTGATGCTTGATTAAGTACATTGCTTGAATAATGCCACAATAAAGTGTTCCAACAAGTATAGAGAGGTAGTTAAGGGTTTTATAAAGATGAGCTACTGCAATGTTTAACTCAGAAGATGAAACAAGATTCCCAAGAGACTTCTGAAAGACAGGAGAAAGTCACTGCTTCCAGCTAAGTTTCTTCCTCCAGTATCCAAAAAGGGAGGGTCTTTCTGTATATTTAAAATTATTTAGATAAAGATGGTCACTAGGCTTAACTAGAATCAAATATTCAAATATTTAGTGCTCAACTTGAGAGGACACTCATTTGGTTTTTTTTTTTTTTTTTTTTTTTTTTTTTCTTTCTTTTTTTTTTTTCTTTTTTTTTTTTTCTTTCTTTCTTTCTTTCTTTCTTTAACACAACTCTGCAAAATCAACCATTTGTAAACCCCCACTCTCCGCGCCATCCAAGAGGACACTTAACATAGCGTAAATGAACTGTATGGGGTGGGTTGCTTAGAGGCAGCTCAATCTAAATTTTTGAGAAAAATCAAATTTGATTTCCTTTGGAGAAAGAAATTATAATGCAGGTTTCATGGCAAGCCCTTCACTCGGTAAGAATTCAGTGTCAGCACAGAAAATGATTGGCAGGTCTAATGCTGGTTGTAGAGTTTGGTTAATTTTTGAAAGGAATCATCTTTTGCCTCGTGCTTTCTAGATCATATTGTATTCAGGGAAAACATAAATTGAAAAGTGACAAAAAACACTTTTAAAAGATACATCAATGTTCACCATCACTTTTATGTGATTACAACAAGTTTGTTTTCCCTTATGAATCTAGTATGTATGTGTGTGGGTGCATGCGCACACATGCAGGACACGTGCACATATGCGAGTAAGTATTCCAATTAAGCAATGCAATATCATAAGAAATCTTAGACAATATCCACATTTGTATAAGCTGAAAGTCATTGGAATTTGAAATGCTACAAGGTAAAAGCACCAATAACACAAATGATAAATCACTTACAAGTTCCTGAACCAAAGGAAGAGAAATTTTTTGCCCAAGCAAACTCAGTTGATCAAGGGTCATCTCAACATCTCTCAATGATCCATCTGACCGTGATGCAATCAGTTTGCAGGCATCCTTGTCAATTTGTAGGCCTTCATTGGTTGCGATTCACTGCAACATATATATGATGTTGGCATCGTTCAGTTTTGGTAAAAAGAATTTCTGGCACCTAGATAAGATTATACGAGGCAAATGATCAAGATTTGAACTGATAAGGACAAAAAACGACATGGCGAGAAGCTTGATCAATGACCTTTGAGATGGCATTTCAAGAACCAGGGGGCAAGGTATCACAATCATCGATAATGAACACTCTATACTGAGATGAAAATGGAGATAACGATGCCTTGTCAAGGACATCCTCCATAATGTCTCCATAGTTAAATGCACTAACAGGTCCCACTTCTAACACATTTTGACTCTTGCCTATGTTGTGAGAGATGCAAGAAGTACAAACATCACAAGGTTTAGGATGATCCATGGATTGGCAATTCAAAGTTTTAGTAAACATGCGAACACGAAGTCTTGCCTGTACCATGCGGCCCATAGAAAACATAAATCAAACCAACTAGTCTTCTCAAAACAGCATTTGAAAGAGCTTGGACGGCCAGGTTCTGCCCTACAAGATCTTTGAAGGTTTTTGGCATGTATTTTTGAGTAAAACTCGGATGCCTTCCAAGATAGGCCTCTTTAGATTTGTGACGACTACCTGATCTCGCTTCATATTCAAGATTAAATCAAGTTCATGCCTTGAGCTGTTATTGGCATAAATTTCAAGTTCCTCTGCATAGTCTCGCAACAAAAAAGGGTCTCTATTACTTTCCTGAGATCTTGGTCTTGTTCAGTAAAGGTAATGCCTCAGAATCAGAATCGGTAGATAAGAATCAGAATCAGTAGATAAAGTCAAGTGATCAGATGCAATAGGCATTCTAGAAGTATCCTTTTGGCTCTGTGAACATGATCCCTCAGCCTTCCTTACCCTCGGATCCGACAGACCACATGACAAACTCCTTCCTGCTATATCCAGAAACGATTTACCTCTGTCATGAATTCTAGACCAATTCCCTGGAATCCCACACCCCCTTCCTGGAGCTTGATTGGCCTTCATCTCAGTATCCCCTCGTCCATCCCCCATAAAGTGCCTCCCTTGTGCAAGACCTTAAGCTACCAACTTTGAATCAACAGCCTAAGCATTGTGAGTTCCAACACCTCTCAAGTCAACATAACCGCGAGCTCTCTTAGCACCCCTAGATCTCTGCCTCCTCATCCGTTTCAACCCCATGCAGTACACATGACCACTTACTTCCGGCTCCTCTGCAATATCCTCTTCCATCTTCTCCTTTCTATGACTACAGTGGCCCAAATTCCTCCTGCTGTCATTATTAGCCTGGCTCGGAGCTGTATGCTCGAAAAATTGAATCTTTCTTTATATTGCAAATTTAATTTTGAATTACAGTAATAAAAGAAAAATTACAAATAGAAAATCGAGATTACAAGAATGGGGATCGATTGATTTCGATTCCCCTTTATTTTTTGTAGGTTCTGGCAGTGGTGGAGTTTTAATTCTAAACTCCGTTGACGATCCAATCTGAATTGGGAAGAACATAATATTGAGTATTTTCCTTCTTTTGGACTCTCCGGTCTCTGCTCAAAAATCCTTTTTTTCTCCGGACTCTCCGAAAAAAATCCCCCTTATTTTGAACTCCGCTCCCAATTTTATAGATTGAGGAACGCTTCCAATCCGGCCCAAATTCTTCCTTCGAATCCCGATTAAATCTACGTAATTAATTCCTAAAAATCTGGATCACTATGCAAAACGGAACGAAAGTGGAAGACCCGCAGGAGCTCCCGCGGGTTGCAACCCGCACCGCGGGAGCTCCCGCGGGTGCCCACCTGTGGGAATTATCCCGCGGGTTGCACTTGCGGGAATTATTCCTGCGGGTGGAAACCCACGGGAATAATTCCCGCGGGTGGCAACCCGCGGGGTTATCCCCAATTTTTTTTTTCTTCTTTTTTTTTCCTTTTTTTTTTTGGATGTCTACAGGAGCGTCTTCCAATCGCTCTGAAAGTGGCTTACCCTTGTTCTTGCGTCTCTTCCCCCATCCTCCTTCCTTTTATAAATCTTCTCATCAACATTACTCGTCTCAACAGCTGCAACCTTCAAAGTGGAAACATTAGGTGCCTCCCGCAGCGAACTCAATAACAACCGCCCAGCCCCACTCTTCCTCCGCCTATCAACACCTACCGACCTCCTCCCACTATGCAGTATGCACTGACCCATCCTTCACCGCATTCCTACCCAGCGCACTTGCAACCGAAGGCGAAATCCAAGATGACAGTGGGCTAGCTGATGGGTCTCTAAGCGGCCTCGACTGCTTGAGCATAAAAAGGTCCTTCATAAGGGACTCCGACAAAATCGGGCTATGACGATGCGTATGGTTTTTCAAGTGTATGCAATTAGTCAAGTGGACATGATTCCTAAAGTCATCACTGTGTGGCAATCCAACAGAACTAGCATCATCCTTAATAGATTCACAATGAATAGCCTGGGTCATGATAAGATTCTAGGGTTTGACAAGAACAGAATCAAACAAAAAAAAAACTGTGCAAAATGCCATCTTTCTGGGCTCAATAGTAAAATTTGCCGGAACATAGTGAGCATCTCATCCCATTCCAACCAAAAAACAAAAAAAAAATCCCTTCTACGTCCAAAAACAAAATCTAATTAGACCTAAATTGAATAAACAAGCAAGAAACCCTAGAAATTGCTACTTCGAAAGGAGTACAAATTGAGTTAGAAGAGAAAGAATACACCTGAAGCTCGAATCGACAACGAAAACGATGCAATCAGCTTTCTCTCTCTAAAACTAAATAGATGTCTAGAGTTCTTGAAAGATAAAAAGAACTGTCGCTTTTTTTTCCCCCTCCATTTTTGGCTGCTTTCTCGTGAGACATTTCACAATTTCACAACAAGCAGCAGCTGCAGTGCAGAGTCCGTGCAGGGCGCCCACAAGGGCGGTGCTTTCGCGTTGGAAGAGGGAGGAAAAGGGATGAGAGGAGATATGCGTACGGAGTTCTTTTGCACCCATATTTGCACCCGCTCACTGACGGATGGGTCCACAATGAGCTGGTTAGCATGGGATCGGATTTGGTTTGTGATGGGAACGTTTGGGATTTTTGGTCACTTTCGGGGAACTTATAAATGGGCACAAGTTTTTTGCTAGTGAGCCCCGTTAAAACTCCCAATATATAACAACTATGCCTTCTAAAAAAAATCTCCACCTTACCCTTCTTCCTTCACCCGCTACTTCCGTCCCTCCCGCCGTTCGGACTGACAGTCCGAACGAACTAACTCCGTTCGGACTGTCAGTCCGAACGGATCCGACCTGTTCGGACTGACAGTCCGGACAGGAGCTTGATTTGGCCACTGTCTCATCGACTCTATTTACTTATAAAAATTGATGTATCATTAGTTAACCGAATTTAACGTCAGTTTATGGACTTATATTAATAACAAATTATACATTATTATCGAAATATAGGGAAGGAAGAAAAAACATACAATTATACACTGATACACCAACCCATTGATACTCTGATACATCGTTTATTGCGATACAATAATACACCGACAAACAATGATACAATGATACACAAATACAATGATACTGCTGATACACAAATACAATGATACTCATGATACACCGATATACTGATATAATGATACTTGGATACACACATACAATGAAACAACGATACAATTACTGATACAATGAAATAGTGAAGATTATAAATAGGGTTCCCTACGTATAAAACAAACAATATTTTATACAGATTAAAGAAATACGATCAAATACAAACGTAGTGTTTATATTAAACGAATAAAAAGTGACCAATAGGGTTCATTACAAACAAAAACCATAAATTCAACAAATTCGTCAAAATGTTTGCAAAATAAGTTTACACCGACTTCGTGAAGTTCCTTACATCATCCATATCATTATACATTTCACACATTGATCACTGTCTCCTTGTCTTCCTCGAGAGTTGACGTCTGCTTCTGGTTCGAGTCAAATTTACCGTATCGGGTGCATTAGAAGTGGATTGATCTTGACTTGGTTCCTCTGCTTCCTTCTTCTAGTCTTGCACTATCATATCTGATCAAATTCGGAGTTTCTATATTTAATTCTGTATCTACGGCCACTTCGATTTCTCTCTCTCGTATCGGGCGTTGGATTTGTGGTCGAGATGCTGCTTTCTTCCTCCTTAACGAGGCAGTTGGTCGAACGCGAGAAGATTCTGTCGGATCAATCTATGTAATAAAAAGATATTTCATTTATAGATACTTTTTATCAAAACAGTAAATTTTCTATGTGCAAATAAGTAGTAATAAAGTATAATTTGCTACAAATATCATATTTTATCTATTTATTTTTAACCTACAAGATAGTGTAATATTAAAATTTAAAGACACTGAAACCGTTCTGTATTACTTAATCAACCATAAGGACAATATCATTAAACTTCTAAATTAATTAATAAATTTTAATATTAACATCTATAATTAGAAAATAACTAAATTTTCGCATATTTTACAACTACGATTACAATATTATATTTTCTTCATAATTATAATCTAAATATTAAAAAACAAAAATAACAAAAAAATGTACTCGTTTAGAATTTCCCGATTGTAAATTATTATCAAACCAAACAAGAAGTTTTCAGTTTTCAGGACAGTCACAGAGCAAATAAGAATAAACTAAATGAAACAAAATTAAAATTAAATTAGAGGAGATTTACAGTAGAGCTCAAAACTCTGAGATCAAGAGAGAAGAAATGAGACAGCGGAGGGTAGGGGTGTGACAGCGGAGAGTGGGGGCGGAGGGTTAGGGGTGTGGCAGCGGCGCGTGGGGCGGAGGGTGTGGGGGCGGAGGGTGTGGGGCGGAGGGTGTGGGCTGTGGCAGCGGGATGTGGGGGCGGAGAGTGGGGGGCTGTGGCGGGGGCTGTGGCAGCGGGGTGTGGGGTGTTGGGCTGTGGCAGTGGAGGCAGCGGAGGGCGGCGGAGATTGGCAGCGGCGACGGCGGGTTGGAAGGAGAAGAGAGGAGAGAGGGATTTTTGGATTTGGGCCGGTGGAGAGGAAGTGAGGAGAGGAAGTGAGGAAATATAGGTTAAGAGTATTTTGGGAATTAAATTGGGCTCACTAAGAAATTCTATTCTCTTCTAATCTTATACTGGGCTCACTAGGAAATCTGGGCTCACTAGGAAAAAAGTTGTGCCCCGTTAGAAGTTCCCCACTTCCGTAGGGGAGTTTATGGGCACAATTTTTTTACCAGTGAGCCGACTTTCCCTATTGAGCACATTCTTGTTTATTTTTAAAAAGATAATTTTTTCTAACGAGTACATCAATATTTTCAAAATATCCTCCCGTGAAAGAGCTGGGGAGCGAGCAGCGAGAGAGCGGAGAAGATAGAGTGGTGAGAGAGCGGAGCAGGCAGGACGGAGCGGGCTTGAGTGGGACAGAGCAAGGGAACGGAGCGAGGGAGCGAAGCAAGGCGGAGCAGAGCGGGGGAGTGGGCAGGCGAGGGAGCGAGGGAGGCGGCGGGCGGGGTCGAGGGAAATGGGGAGAAAAGGAAGATAGGAGTATTTTGATCCAAAAAAATTGATGGCAAAATCATAATAAGATGGAAGTTTTTAAGTGAGCTCACTAGAAAAAATGGTGTGCTCATCTAGAAACTCCCCTTTCGTATCAATGACAAGGAACAGCGGAGGGCTTGGGTTTTTTTTTTCGGTTTTTTTGGTTAAATATTGAAACTCTCAAAAAAAAAAAAAAAAAAAAAAAAAAAACCGAATCTATCGGAGTGAACTGAGTATCAGTAGGCATGTTAAATATTAGGAGTTTCCAAAGTAACAAACTAATTTTCTTAGTAAGCCTACATCTTTTTTTTTTTTTCCAGATGCAAAACCCGACAGTTATAAAATGCGCTCACTGGGAAAAATGCTCACTTGGAAAAATGATGTGGTCCTTTGAAAACTCTTGTGCATATTGTGAAAAGACTAAATTAACCCCCGACCGAACTGAAGGAGAAAGCGGGGGGATCGGCTGCTTCTTTCTCTCAGGCGAGGGTACAGAGAGTCTTTTTCTCTCGGACAGATCCTGCAGCTTCACCTCCGTCCTCCTCTGCAGGCAGCTCCACCTCCCCTTCAGCCTCGCAAACGCCTCTTTAGCTATCCTCCGAACCTCCCCGATCTTCTCGTTGAATGCGTGCTGCGTCCCGAGACCGAACCGCTTCGACACTAGGCGGAGCGGCTCGCCGGTGGCCAGCCGCCAGATGCAGACGGCCACCCGCTGCCGCACCGGTATCGCCGCCCGCAGCATCGTGTCCTCCTTCGACACCGCCTTCCCCATCCGGAACTCTGTCTCCGGGAACTCCGGTCCTTCACCCACAACCTCCTTTACCTGGCTGAGGATGGTCTGGGACTGCTAGCAAGATTACGTGCATCAAGTGAATGATAAGAAAAAAAATAAAATATAAAAAAAAATCTTTGCTTAATTAGTAGATTAATTCAACTGATAGATTTAAGGAGGGGAGAGGGAGAAATTACTTAATCTTCTTTTAGCTTCTGACTTTGCAAAGAACTCCTTCCGTTCATCTGTCATAACAAACACAACATTCTTCCTCCTCTGGTTCCAAGTTACTCTTCCAAGCCTTCCAGCTGCATGCTTCAATCTGATCAAAGAGGATGATGATGTACCGATCAAGTCTCATGAGAAAGGGTGTACTACAAGTAAATTCAAAGGCAAACATAGAAATAAGTTAGTACGAACTCTAACTTTGGGTCAGTAGCAAGACTTATATCTTCGTAAGTTGTTAGAGGTGAGGTAAAATGCACCAATGCAGTCAAATAAACAACAAAGCTTACATCCTAAATTTCTGCAAAGGCTAGATTAAGTTTACCTATGCTTGCGGCTGCAGCTTAGTGAAGGAGAGACGGAGAGAGAGTGAGAGAGATTGAGAGATTGAGAAAGAGAGAGAGAGAGAGCGCAACGGGATGGAGAGAGAGTGAGGGAGTAAAGAGTGCCCCTTAGTAAAAGAGAAGAGGGTTGAGTTAAGGAGAGTGCTGAGGGTAAAATAGGAATTAGAAAAAAAATGTATTTAAGTCTAAAAGAAATGATAATAATTAACTATTCACTTAACGGTACAAGGTTTTTTTTTAGAGTTTCAATTTTCAGAGATATTAAATTACAGATCCTCCATACTAAAAGAGTTCTGACTAACCTTTTTTTTTAAGGCATTCTAGAGAGGAGCCCTGTATTAAAAAAAAAAAGAATATATTTGAATTTCCTGAAAGTAAACTGTTTTGGTCTTTTAGCACAAAAGGCCTTATCTTTTATAAATATTGATAATCAAATTTTAAGAATTAGTGGAAAAGAAAAAAAATAGCAGAAGAGAATCGTAATATCTCTGGCCATTTGTACTTAAACTTTGTTAGAATCTAGCACATATAAAACAAAGAGATTTTGTGTAGAGAACTTATTATGGGAGGGACTACGGGTGATATTGATGGAAACATAAGCTCTTATATATACAAAACTAGGGACCATCTTTTCTAACTCTCAAAAATCTTTTAACCTACCCTCATTATTCCATACATCATAAAATAATAATATAGCTTGTAACTTATTCATAATTAAAGACAATTATTGTATCTTCATAAAGTGATAACTCAATATCCTCTGATATATAAAGCACCATATAGGGAAAACCAATTATTGACATGTGAACCACCACATAAAACTAAGGGTTGGCATGAGAACCATCACACAGAGAAAACCAAAAAATTTCCTACAACTATCACTTTACTTCGGGGTAATACTAATATTATGATGACTATCTGAAGGAGTTGCATGTTTTCATAAATTTATGCAATAAAACAAACTACTTTGTCCATTTCGCATGCAGGCCATCTATTTTAGGCTAGCTTGGAGCCTATTTTTCAACAGAGAATCTCTTTTTAATTAACTTTCGCTTTACATGAGAGACCAAAGCTGGGATCCTACTGTTATGCATGTTAAATTAGTTCATATGTGAGTATAGTCTTATATCGGATAGAACAAAGAAACTTTATGGATTTAAATACAAAGTTGGGGTCTTAACCTAATGGCTTAAATTTTTGGATCAAACTGGTTCTCAGCTCTCCAACAATTGGTATCAAAGCCCAGATTCGAACCAAGTTGTCGTCGGGTCAATGTGCTAGGTTTGATCGGGTTAAATTTGGTTTAAATATAAAATTGAGGTCTTGACATAATGACTTAAGTTTTTGGATCAAACTGGTTCTCAGTTTTATATTTAGGCTCATCATTCTCCCCATTAGATCCGGTGTTTCTCCCTAACAATGCAATTACATGAGCACGGTTTTTTTTTTCTCCTAATTATTATTGAATTTTATAAGTGGAGTGAGGTTGACCGAAGATGAACTAGTAAAGAATAAGTTTCATTCTGCATATAAATCATCTGAATCTTGTGAAAATAACCATTTTGTTACATAACCCGAAACCTCAAATGATAAATCCATTTTTATTTGTTTTGTATTGAGTTGATAATAACTTTTTCTATCACCAACCATACTGCATATCTTAAGTTTGAAATTTTTTATTATTTGATGTTTCAAAAGAATGACAATTATTATATTTTAACGGAAAGAAAAAGATACTAATTACTGTTATTGTTAGAAATCAGTAGTAGATTTAGTTTCGGTCATCATTTAGAACTATAGAAACTCAATTTGGATAATACTGGAAAAAATAGGTGTGCACACACTTATATCTATTTATATATTAAAAAAAAACCAAAGCAAATTATTATGCAAATAAGAAAGTAGTTTAACAAATCAAATTCCAGGCAGGGAATTTCTATATGCGCACATATTTTTCTTAGTGAACATAAAAGTTAGAGAAAAAATAATAAGAAAGATGGAAGGGGCTCAACTAGTTAGCTCACGGCTTTTGTCCAAGGTGTGTAAAGGATATTGGATTTTCTCATAAATAATAAAATAAAATAATGCGATGTACTTTGCATGCAACGCATCTATATAACCTTATTGTGACAAGACTCTTTGTTTGGTTTGAATAACTAATCGCGTAGGAATTCCTTTTGCCTTGAAGGCTACAAAATACTTGGCTAGCCACGTGCGAGGGGGGAAATTCTAAATGCGCACCACATTTGACTTAGTGAGCACCATTTTCCCCTATGTTGTCAATCACCTTACTATGGATGTGGTGCTCACTGAGTAACATATGGTGCGCATTTAGAATTTCCCCGTGCGAAGCCCGACTACACATCTATAAAATTTTGTTTACCCTGAGGATGTCTGAATAGCGCCGTAGGTAGGTAATTACAATTACTTACCACTACATGGTAAGTGTGCCTTCCTAAGAGAAATAAAGCTACTTAAAAATGGCAACTACTAACAAGTATACTCATTACTATCGCTCTCAAACAAAACTAATAACTCAACTTAACCACTTGCAGTAATTGGAGTTGAGCGTGACCCAGTTACCAGTTGACAAACATCTCTCAGATCAAGTCAAGTGAACTATTAGAGCCCTAGCATTTGTTCGTTTTGTTCAGTTTACTTCGCGCTTTTGAATATATCAAAACTACATCTCCATAAAAATATCGTCGTAGAATGATATTAATGGAGTTCCAACAACATGTAGTTTGTATTTTTATTAACATATCACTTTATTTGACAACATGGAGGTGGTGGCAACTATAAATCACTAATTATCGATATCAGAAAAGACATGAGATCAGTAGCTTGAAATAGTCTAAATTTAAAAATAAAAATAAAAATCAACCACCGGATTTTTATTGTTTTTATTGCTAGTAGCCGCTCTTCTATTTTATTGTTTTTTATTGATGGGAGCAAAATCTAACCAATAATTCCAATTACAATAGCCAAAACATGTACCTATCTATCTGTGTAACAATACAAAAAGCCTAAAATGGTATTTGTTGCGGGTGGAGGTCATACTATATTTTGTTGGCAATAAATGACTACACGAAAAAAAATATATTTATGATGTAATGAGTGAAAGATCCTTCTCGATGACATGTAAATCATTTTGTAATTAACAACCAAGTGACACATTTGATGCATAAGTACTATGTTTGCAACTTACTACTCCTAAGACACACTACCTTCAGCAAAAACGGATAGGACCGAATTAGAGCAGCCCAAACATAAGAAATGATCTGCTTAAGATATATACTATTTCTGTGACAATAAAACAACGATAATACTCACTCCCAACTAAAAAACAGCATAAAACCGTAAAAAGAAGAGAGAGAGAGAGAGAGGGAGGGAGGGAGAGAGAGATGTAAATGACTTGATGCAGTGGGAGTTAGGACAGAACCTGAAACCTTTCCTAAGACAACCAGCTGAAATAAAACGATAAAAAAAAATGAAAAAGAAAAAGGTCAGTATATGAAAGAGAAAATGCATGAATGCTTATAATCTGCTAAGACAATAACATCTGTAGAATGTGGTATTAAAAAGCAGTACAAAACCTCCAGCCACTTGATTAACTATATGAAATGAACTGATCAACAAGGTAAACTAAACTGCGCCATATCAAAGTACGGGAACTTCCAAAGGAGCACTCCTTTTTTTCCTGGTGAACCCATTTTTCCTAGTGAGCCCACTCTCTCTTTTGAAAAAAAAGAGTTTTTTCTAGTGAGCCATCTAAAATTCTAAAAACTATCATTTCCTATTTTTCTCTCAACATTACAACAAGTTCTGGACTAGACAATCCGGATCCTCTATGGTGGATCCGGAAGGCTTACAATCTCGAATCTACCGAATCAAGGATACCATTTGGATTTCTCCGGAACAGAGAGGTTGAAGATTTGGGCGTTAAGCGGTGGAAGAGATGAGAGAGAGAATAGAGAGGAGATGAGAGAGAAGATTTGAGCGTTTAGCAATGGAGGCATTTAGCGGTAGAAGAGATGAGAGAGGAGATGAAATGAGAGAGAGAGAGAGAATAGAGAGGAGATTTAGGCATTTAGCGGTGGATGAGATGAGAGAGAGAGAACATAGAGGTCGAAAATGAAAACATTTTTGTTCTAAAATTTAAATGAAAAAGTTGTAAATAAAAGCAAATTTTTAAGTGAACTCACTATGAAAGATGGTGTGCCCTTCTAGAAACTCCCCAAAGTACAAGACCAGAAACCTGCAAAAGAGAGGGCTGACAGCTGATATGACAATGGTTATTATGTTACAGATACAGGAATAGCAAAATTAACACAGCTAGGTGAATTTATACCGTTAAATAAACACTGGAATCCAATTACACAGATATCAAATTTGTCAATATACAATGTCACCTTGCAACTAAAAGAAAATAAAGAACTAAATAGAATATCACAATAAAAAGGACATGCATCAGAATTTTTTTTTTTCTCCCATTACATATTGTTTCATCAGTTGACGCAGCTCTTTACCAAAGAAGGCAAAGCATGTACAGTTGCAATTACCGGACCATCCTTAGACAGCACTGTGCTTAGGAAAGAATAAATTAACTGATAAATCCAGCATGCTCGCATTCACTTGCTCAAATGCGAGATTTTGATGATTTAAGAGGAGCTTAAGTGCACAGATTCAAAGTTTCAAGTTCCTGTGCAGGGCAAGCTCAAACTTGGCTTTCAGTAAAACAAACAGGAAGAGGAGTCATTTACTCATTTACACGATTTACATTAATGTTTGTTCCATGCTTTGGCTCTTATGAGAGGTTAACTGTCTCTAATCAAATTGGTTGGCTCGCTCAAGACGTACTTTGGTAATTCATATTTGGCACCTGCAGTTGAGTTTAACGATCAAAGACGGTAAGCATTGGCTGATGTGATAGGAAAAAATAAGGAAGAGCATGCTTTCTCTAACCTCTTTCATCATAACAGGTGGTCATGTCAACACTCGCAACAATGACTCCAGCACTATCTACAATTGCTTGTGCGAGGCTCAACTCAGCTTCTGCAGCAGCTCGGAGTGCATCCCAAATCTCTGCCAAAGAAACAAAGAGTATTTTATAAATATCTATTCCTCTATTTAACCACCAAAAAAAAAAAAAAAAAAATCCTGATCTGTAAGATATTCAGAAATCTTTGAAAGAAACAAGGCGCAAACAGCAAAGATCTGAGGCTGGTACTGCTCAACATAAAGCGAAGGTCTATATAGGCATAGCAAATGCTGATGTTCTGTCTGTTTGAATCCAAAGCATATTTTGGAAGAACTAGCTACTAGGAAAATCATAGGTCCATTGAAGAATCAGATGACGCAATTCAAGCAAGGATATGCTCAAAGCAGGATTAGTACAAAACTGAAAAGCATAACAAAAATCAGGTAATGTATAACATTGAGGATAAGACTAAATTACTTCAGCACTGCTTCGAATTTAGGTCAAATATGCTTAGGAAACTGTACTACCTATTAATTTTCTTTAAATATTTCGGTAGCAAAAGGATTGAGTCTAAACCAAGTAGAAAAAACCAATCAAGACAGCGCAATGAAATTTGGAAATTAGAAACCCATGCACTAGAATGACCCAATCATAACAAAGTGTAACTAAGCAAAGATACTGAAGCGGAACAAACTGAAAAGAAAGGTGAGCACATAAAAAGATAGAAGAGAAAGATCCGTATGGTTGGTTTTCTTACTCTTTTACCTTAAAATAGATGTAGAATTGTAGATGTTCATGATCACACAATACAGGATATTAAACTGGAAGTTAAAACATAAATAAAATGATATGCCTAGCACCCAAACCAGAGAGTAAACAGAAGAGTTATATGCAAGATGGCATTTTTGATAGAGGTAATAATTTATTTTATGACTAATTTACATTTTAAAAAATGAAAAATAATAATAATACAAAAATAATACACTTCCATGAATTTTCCGAAACCTACCATCGGGGATGATCTTCAGGCAAAGCCATTTGCTTAAGCTCCCATCAAGGTTATGCATTGTGCAGGTACAACACATGGTAATATGTAGGAAAGGACTATCCACAAACCTTTTACTCTTCTAAGGAGCATGAGTTCCCCGAAAAGGTAATGAGGAACAATCAAGCAGCTCTTGGCATGCAAATTTGTACCTATGCATATACCTGAAGCAGGATGGAACTTATTTTCGGTTTAAGGTGGGGATGATTTTGTGGCTTTAGGTGTTCTATGAATTAAGAGAAGAACTAGTGTTTGATAAAAGAAGGTTTTGAGCCACACACCCAAGCAAATCACCTGTCCATTTTCGCATATTGCACATGAAAGATTTAGGAGTAACAAGTCACATGCTCTCGAAAAAACAAATTTCTTCGATAATAATTCTTTAATCAACTAATACTTCATACATGGTTATATATGATCCAAAATAGTGCACCACATGTGCAATTAAAAATAAAATAAATAACAGATATTCTAGAATTTCAGATAAAATATAATAAAATTTGAATAATAAATCATATCCATCCGATGACACCATCGTTGTCAAATGTACACAGACGGGTAAACTTTATGACCAAATACAAGGGAAAAAAGAGAGTATGCAAATAAGGAAAAAATAAGAGCAAAGTAATATCTCAGCTACTAGAGTACTACTTGATAAATTGTATTTCCTACATTTGCAACAACCATACTTGTTTGACCTGATAATGAACTCCTTCAAATTCTAACACTTACAGATGGTCAAATGTGAAGGATCGGAGGAATTTATAAGAAGCTCTGGACAGGTTGTGCAATATAAATGCAAGATGATTTCAGGTGAGCCTAGAAGCTAAGCTGCCAAACCGGGCAAGGGTCTGTATGCTCTTTTATCTTTTTGGAGTTACTTTTCTCCCAAAAGCATTACTCTCGCTAGATGTGTCATCTATCACTTTGTTCATTATAATTTTTCTACTTTTTTGTGCACTCAAAAGAATGGAGCTTGGAGTTTGGCATTTCAATTTTGATTGCTTAACAGAACTAGAACAAAATTTTGAACTAAAGTAGCTTGCTTTTTATTTTTAAAAGACAAAAGTTTCTGTTATTGTAATCCTTAAATTTACCTGTCTTCAAATGTTATGTACGTCTCTTTTTCTGTCCACATGCAACATGAATATGCGTGCACAGTTATCAACCTGACCCTAGCAATGCTCTAAGGTTCATAACCTCAAATACTACCACAACTATGCCTAGTCCTGCACAAATGTACCATTCAAAATAGTGTACCATGTACCCATACCTCAAACCAAATCATACCCTGAATCTGCTGATAATGCTCCCATAACAAGAAAAAATATTAGATCATCCCATTTCTTTCTTGGAATTTAGCTAAGGAGCAGAAAGCCTCAACTAGAACTTCCTGGGATGGATCCAAATTAGAAAAAAAGGCACTGAATGCTAGTCTTTTTGCTTCTCTGGATAAAAAAATCTCTGCTTTTGCAACGATCTCATAATTTAGTTGAGTAGTGGTGTCAGGAGCTTTTTCACTTCGTAATGTGTAGATGAGCCGGTAGGTACCACGTTGATTAGTTTTTAAATCATATTAAATAAGCTAGATCTAGTTTCTCATTTTTCAATGATTTTGCAGACTTTGAACAATAGTTTATCTGGTCTTGTGTCTTGTACTTTCAAGGAAGCATAGATATCCTAAACCCACCCATATCCACTTCACTTTTCGGAAAGTGAAGTGGTATGGTCAGCAAAATCCCGATTGTGCCTTTTCAGGTAATTATCAAGTAACATCTCATTATTCTCGCTTGTTGTACATATAACTTGGTTTGCATAATGTATAACCTGTTGTATATATCAAACATGTAACCATATTTATATTTGATATATGCTTTATGAAGCACGGACATTTTATAGTGAATGTCATATCCGTGTCGAATATGTATCGGACAACACTTGCACGAGCCAATGCGTATTGGACATTACCGAAACTGTGTCAGATTTTAAGAACCAAAAAGTTTGTGAGTTAGAACCGTATCCGCTTTTAAAAAGTCATACAAATTGCATGTCGGGAACGTATTCGCTTTCAAAAGGTCAGAAAAATCATGTTTTGAGCACTAGATTTGTACATTGCCTAAAAAGATTTTTTTAAAAAATTGATGTAAAAAAAATACTAAACTAATAGGCCCAAAATATCTTGCAAAGTTAGAGCCTTGAAATATTTTATTCAAAGTACTAGTACATTAGATTGAATTCGGTTTCGTTTATTTAATATAATTACTTAGATTAGAATTTATGTTTTAAATTATTAAGAATTTTTCTATCTATGTCAAAGAAAAATGTTTTTAAAACTACGAGTTTTGATGAAAATTATATATATTACATGCACAAATACAAGCATATTTTTGTCGGAAGTTTTTGAGTCCTTGTATCAATTTTTTTTTTATTTTGTCATTTTTCCGTGTCTATGTTGTATCGTATCTGTGTCTCCTGTCCATGTTCATGCTTCATAGTATATGCTTCCTTACAGATAGTGAGATAGGAATGAATAATAAAATGATAATGGGCCATGAGTTTGCTTCAACCAACAAGATAATATGCCTCCAACCAAAATTATATTCGATTTTGTGCAATCTTGTGCATATCATCGTCATAATTTAGATCTGCCAAGTATAATGTGAGCTCAATTGAACCTCCATTTTGAGATACCACTAACCTAACCAAGCTCAACCATGCATAGGGCAATGTTAAGGCTGAGATGGTTAGGACCCATCAGGGTTGGTCCATGAAGAGTTAGGATTGTCAATTTAGAAGTATAGAAAACTAAGCTAAAATTGAGGATACTGTGTTTAGTTAAATTTACGGGTTAATAACAGAAGCCATCCCCTTACTATTGGAGATGTGTCACTAAACCCCTTTAAAAAAAAAAATTAAAAAAATCATATAGAGACTCCCCAATAGAGTATAAGTGTAACAATCTTTTGCTGCACTTATACCCATTATCAAGGGTCTCTCTCTATGATTGTTTTAATGGGTACTAGTGATACACTCCCAAATTGTACAAGAATAGTTATTACAATTAACCCATAAGTTAAATAGTGCCACCCCAAGGGAATTTTTCTAATAATGACCTTCGTTTTGTATGAGGCTTGAGGATGTCATTTTTCCCAGAATTACGTGGATGACAAGGGCAAAGGTCCGCACCGGGGGGGGGGGGTGTTTTGGGGGGGAGCGGGGCAGTTGAACCCCCCCCCTCCCCCCTTCCTTCTCCCTTACACAAGAAATTGATTTAAGTTAAATAGTGCCACCCACAAAGAATTTTTCTAATAATGACCTTCGTGCTGGATGAGGCGTGGGGATGTCATTTCCCTCAAGAATCATGTGCATGACATAATTTACCTTAACTTGTATGTAGAATGCTGAATTGAAGATGTTTTGCCTATCCATCTATTTATTACTCTAAGAAATTAATTCTCCTCGTAAAATCTTAAATATCTTGGTTCAGTTATAGCAGAGGGCAGTTGCACCCACGTACAAGGATAACTGGTCAAATTCTTTAACAGCTTTGGCCTGCTACTAGTTAACACAATAGGTTAATTACTGGGTGTCTAAATATGCTATTTTAAAGTTCGTGAAACTTCCTGATTTTATTCTCTTTCTTCAGGTTACTCTTCTAGCAAATAATAAAAGTGCTACTGACTAGTACTTAAAATTGCACTTTGCTTTTTCTTAAAAGATCAAAAGGAAACTTGATTTTCATAGCATTTCTTGATATGAAAAGCATAGCATACTTAAGAATATATCTAGATAAAGTATGAATTGGAAGACGTAAATATTATGCTATTCGGTTTTAAACCTTACAGCTCTGATTTTTATTTTTATTGCATTCACGTCAAGAAAGATAACAAGATAATGGAGAGATACCAACTCTAACATATGATTTGTGCATGCTATTTTTGTTCTAGAATTTCTTTTTCATTAGAAATGTGATATATAACAAAAGAGGAATCCACATCAATGCAGCTAGATGAAGGAAATGCTAGAAAAATGCTTAGAACAACTGTCACATATTGGTAAACATTTACTGGTACTATCAATGATTTTCTCTTTTTTCATTTATTTTTAAAAATTTATGATTAATTCGCATGCACGTGCACGTGCACGCACATAGGCCCCCTGCTAAATCCTGGCTCTGGCAATAGCAGGTGTCATTAAATGCAGGATTTCTATTAATAATGAAGTTCAAACCCTATACATAATTAGTGTCTATGCTCTTTAGAATTCACCTCAAAGATATTTGAATAGACTTCACACTGGTTGTTGACTGCCTAATGCGACGTTATTCTTTATATGGCTTGATGGAGGAAGTGCGAAGATAAGCTAAAAGCTGTTTAGTTTGCTGCAAAGTGCTCCATTTGTCACAAGAAATGGGCTCTACATCCTTGGTTTGGTTTCTCTCATGCAACACTTGTTGCATGGATTTAGAAACAATTAAAAATACTAGTTATACTCGTTCAGCATAGTACTTATTACTATAAAATCAATTTATTAGGAAGAAACTAATTTAATAAAGTGGCAGGTGCTGTTTTGCTGCAATAACAGTTCTTTTTTAGTCAATTTGAATGCAATATTTTGTAGTTTACTATAGTTCCATTTACCTTTCTTGCCTACTATATCACTCACCATATGCATGAAGTAGAAACCCAACTGCAGTAGCTCAATTTCCATCCAACCACATAGCCCACCGGCATGGGGGGTATTACCTAGTTGTAAAGAAGCTAGTAGATTAACGTTTAAACCTCTAAAACTCTACATTGATCTTGTATATTTTATACACTAGTTTAAACGCGCCATGCACATCGAGGAAATATTAATACTAAAATACACATTCGTATTCTAACTATTAAATAGTTACGAATATTTAAAAAAATAATTAATTTACGTGAGAACAAAAATTAGAATGTTCAAATTGTATCAATGCATATCTAAGTACACAGTGTATCTTGGAAGCGATGGATAAAAGTAGGAAACTATCTACAAGTAGATATTTATATTAAAAATAAAAAAGAAGCAAGTTGTATTAGCCAAGAAAAAAAAGTTAAGAGATTTAGGGTAAATTAACTGTTATCTAAATTTTGGGTATGAAAACAACTTACCTATAAAAGATAAAGAATTAAAAGTTATAAATAACTAAATGCAAAACTATTTATCCAAGTGCTGAGTAAATAACATACATGTTATTATATAAATCATGATGTATCTATCTAAAATTTTCTTAATATCTAGTGTCAATTGACTAAAATTTTATATTACGCAAAATTCACTAGTAAGATATAGTAAGGTAATATTTAAACTATATATATCTCATCTTAAAACATGGATAATTAAAATAAATTTCAACTGAAATTAGATACTTAACAAAATCAAGTGCTTAGTCTAGTTTATTGAAGAAATTTCAACAGGGGGTATCATCCAATTACATATCCAAAAAATTTAAAATTTAAGTTTCTTACTTATAATGAGATTATTATTTGGATATTCAAATTTAAATATGGATAATAAAAATAAATTCTTCAAAAGTATATGATATAACCATCTTTATCTTTAAATTTGAATATAAGGTCAAAAAATTTGAAATTTGGAGGTATAAATATATTTGGGTGATCTTTAAATTATTTATTACCCACATTATCTTTTTATATTCTAAAGTTTAAAACGAGAAATGATTTTTAGTTCAATTTGTACCAAATTGGCTACTGATTCTTTGCAACCAATGCTTCTACAAGTAAGATAGATAAAAAGGTTTATATAAAATATATATGGAATGGAAGTTGATAGTATTCGAGTATGGCTAGGCCTGACCATGAGCTATATCGATGATCAAACTCTACTACAACTTAGCATTTATCTTGGGTTATCAGAACTTAAATTTTGAATCCCTTAGCTCAACTTATCACATTTTCCATTAGCCAAGCTACATTTAGGCAGGCAAGTACAACTCAACCTACAATTGTTAAATATACTGCTAAATATTGTTAGCCCTATCAACTACATCTACTAGGCTAAGTTTTAGAACTTCACGTTGCGCAAAATTACTGAAACATAAGGACTCGTGCATACTGAGATCCTTGTTTGGCGAGGCGGCCTCCTCGAGTTATCCCTGAAATATCTTTAATATGGAAGACATCTAAGTCAAATTGCAGATATCTCGTGAGGATGAAACCAACAATACTTTCTTTATCACCATATGGCTAGGTAGACAACATTCTTAGTTCGAGGAGCAAGGATAATCCTCCAGTCCACCAATACTATTTTTTAAATGGATTGAAGATGTCCCAAGTCAATCTGCATTTAAAGGGATCTCAACTTTGCCTCTTGCATTAAACAGTAAAAATGTCGTCTAAACATCGATTACTTCGTGGCAGTGTTCTAAATGTTGGCCACAATATCAATATTGTAGCCGATATTGCATTTTGAAACACAAAACACAACAATATAAGCAGTTTTATAGCGTTTATCATTCTTGGAAAAATAGCAGTGCAATATCAACTTAGACCCGATATTACGGTCACTATATCGGATGCGAAATTGCAACCACTATATCTTCTTCTTTTGCTTTGTTTTTTGCATTTTTTTTTTGTTATGGACAAACAGTGAGATATTTTTGTGTCTCTTCCAATGTGATACCAAAATAAAAATGTGATTGTAAGTTGCTGAAGTACATCCTGAATTTACACACACACACATATATATATATATATAGAAAGAGAGAGAAAGTTATACTAGACTACTATTAATAGTATTTTGGTGTAGATACTATTAACCAAGATCTAAGAATGGGGGGTCCAAAATGAAAATCCATTTCAGTAAGATGTAATCCACCTTTCATAAACTATTTTAAAATAAAATTTCAGAAAAATTAGATTTTATTTAACCATGGATCAAATGTAAACAAAACGAACGCACCAAAATTGTCATAAAATTCATGAAGTTTTAAGTGCTTGATCTATTAGTAAATAAAATCCAATTATTATGACACTTTATTCATAGATAGTTTATGAAGAATAGATCACATCTACCGAAATGGATTTTCATTTTGAATTCCCCATTCTTAGATCTTGGTTAATAGTATCCGCACCCAAATACTATTATTAGTAGCCTAGTCTAACTCGACATATATATATATATATATATATATATATATATATATATATATATATATATATGATGCTCTATGTAGTTTTTATGATGTATGTATAAATTACCTTATTCATATTTATTATATGCATGTATATTTACATTCCAATATTGACATCCGATATTTGAAAAATATTCTCGATATTTTCCTGATAACGATAGCCACTATAAAAATTTTCAATCTGACACATCCGCTATGGTAGATATTTAAAATTTTGCTTTGTGGATAGGTTTTTCTACTTTTTTTAAGAGAACTTTGTGTCCAGGTATGACTTTCAGAGCATAAAAAAAAGGATAAATGTATTTGGCCCATCCAATAGCAAAAAAGGCAAAAGGGACAATCCAAATCTTCCATCTAACGATCAAACTAGTACCCCTTTAGAATCACTCCCAAACCCTCGACACCCTCCACCCTTTTCCCCTCGTGCGAAACACCCAACCCTTTCAAAATGAGTCATGATAAATTGGTTTGGTGTGGGAGCATCACATGTGGTATGTAAGCATTGTCGTGGATATCATCGGGAATGAATACCACATGTGTTCTATCTAAAGGCAGAAAACAACTAGATTTATATTGGATCCTACGAAATGCACTTATCGAGAATACATCCGTAAAACGAGTTGCAAGTGAAAACCTAATGATGTATCGTATTATGAATTTCGAGTTTTATCTAGAACCAAGCTGAGGTAAATATAATATTTTTCTTAAATTAAGGCAATATCCTGATGCAAACTCAGTTGGAGCCCTAGATCCCTTATCAACTACTAAAAGACATTACCACTAAACTACAAGCCTATAGAACTAGAGACATAGTAATTTATTAAACCATATTTTTGCCAAAAAATTTATCAAACCATCATTAAGAATCAAAAAGAAATTAACATGATTTCGTGCTCGTGCGTCATTTTTTTATTTTTAACAATTAAGCTTTGTATTATTTTCCTATTAACTAAGTTATAGCAAGGCTGAGTAACCCCAAATAAATTACTTGGAAGAAGACATGATTTAAATAGACATAATCACCTAAGTGAACCCACAAAATATATCTCAAAAGGATGAGATGCGGAGAAGAATTATATTTGAACCAACCAAAAAGGAAAAAGTGGGTAAAGCTTGCAATGGCTGAAAAATCTCAAGTTAGCTCAAAATTTTGTTAGGACACATGCTTTTAAATTCCATTCCCTTTGCACAATAACTCTTGCAAAAGCTAATCACACTCCTCAAATTCTAAAGAAATAATACATGAAAAAATTCAACAACAACAACATTTAAAAGACAAAATTTAAAAAACAGCAAACCAAGTCACAAATGGAGAGTTCGTGCAGATATGCAAGCAGGCTCTCTCATCCTCCCATTAATTGCATGATGTTGGTAGATCAGGCAAAGCAAGGTGGATGTTCTGTGCAGCCAAGGGTCCAGGCACGATGCACAAAATAAATGCTTGCATTTTAGTAGAACATGAACAATATCTCCCTCATCATAGTCCTTGAAGCATATCAGACATCGCCACTCTGGACAATCAGCTGTTCATGTCTCTTCACCATAGGACGAGAGGTGGATCTAAGGCAACAGTCAGCATTTTCACACCAATTGCAGGAACTTAGGCAAGAAGATGCATATGCAACTAATGACTAGAAAAGATACCAAGGACTAGTGAAGAGGATTTTTGGGAAAAATAAATCTGGAAGGATTGATGGAAATGTTATGAGACATTGTAAGGAAAAACAAATGAAGCATGAGAAAGGATAAGGTTGACGAATTTTACAGAAAGAGTTTGGAGGGATTTTTATGGGGAGAGTGTTGAGGATGGATAGAAACACTCGGATCCTTTTCACTTTTGGTTGCAGATGGCCGTCTTTCTAAATTGTAATTCTTCCTCTATCTTAGGAATGGTTTGATACTTTCTGATCGTAGATAGAGGAAGGAATGCAATGCAATAGCCCACGGCAGTAGTCACATTTGAATTAAATCACAAACATTTCAAAATCAGTGGATGCTTATGATTTAGGAAGTGACCGTCCAATTTCCAAGGGAAACATCAGAGGATCTAAATTTTGTGATGGAAAGGAGAGCTCCTTACTCCTTAGAGCCTGCCTCCTAATTCCAAGGAGACCTGGCTAACTTCTTTGGTCTGCAACATCATCGAGTGTTTGATTAGGAAAGTTTGAAATAGTGATTCGTGCTGTAGGGATCCAAAAATTTGGATGATTCCTTTTAAACGTATTCTTCTGCCAACCTCTAAAGGATCCATAATTTTTATTACTAATAAAAAGTATTTATTGACAATGTGCCAAAGCAACCCTAAATTGAAGAGGATAACGGATCTCCCTGAATTCTTAACCCGGATCAGTCTAATATTTAGAATGACTATAACTATGTGATGCACAAAGATAACAGTTTTGACAGTCGCAAAATTATTCTTTTTAGAATAGAGATGTGGTGGTATTATCATCTCTTTGTATTGATAATGAGGGTCCTCATAGCTCATGGTACCACAAAGAAGATTTATAATTTCAGCATGGCATTTGCAGACCATAGAGTAACATTGGCAAGCAGCTTTGAAGATTAAGAAGTAATGCTCTAATACTATTTCAATATGAATAGACCAAAAGCACCTTGTTCGGGTGCCTCATGGGATACAGATCTCCTTCAGGTGAACAAACAGGACCAAAGGTAAGTAGCTTTGGTGATTGAGAAGTAATGCCAGATGGTTGAAAACTATTATGTATGAACAAATCAAAAAAAAAAAAAAACATATTTGCAGGCAACTTGCAGGATAAAGATCAAATTCAAGTGAACAAAGAGGCCAAAGGTAACAAGTCGTGTACCCTTCCAATATTTCCCTACAATTTTGCTTTCAATAGATTTCAAAAGATCATACCATCAACTGGCTTCACAAAATCAGTAAGATCAGCTGTTTAAGATTATTAGGGTATGACAGTGACCTTCCAAGAAATTTATTTAAGGAGTTGAAGCTGAAAGGCTTAAACTCAATGGCAAGGGTCAGCCCTGAGCTGATGAACATTTCTATAAGTTCAACACCCAAATGCAGGGATGAACATTTCTATAAGTTCAACACCCAAAAGCAGGGATTCATCCTACCATGTACAAACCCAGAGACAGCAAACATGCAGATCATATATCAGGCTCGATTTTTAGGTTGTTAAGGTGTCTAACTGAGGTTGATATGGACCCTAAGTTCCTAACATGGACATTCTATGAAGTAAAGTTCTATAGAATCTGCAAACCCTGAAAAATTATGCAAAATCAATAATCAACCAGATGCTCTGATGTGAAAAGCTTTTAATAGTGGAGGCATAGCAAAAGCAGGCTAGCCCAGCCAGTAACAACCCGTGCTCCCAAAATGACGGTTTCAACTTCGATTCCCAGCAATGTAAATTAGGAAATTTAATTTGGTAGTTAATGAAGCTACGGCCTTATTATCAGAAATTATAGAGCAAACACTATCCATAGAGGTTGCCCTTTTGACTTGTCAACAAGGTTGCACGTACAGCATCATGAGTATACAGTTTAATCTCTATGACTGCTTTGGAAGGGAAAAATATGTGGTTGAAGATAAAAATTTCATTTAAGCCTCACAGGAATGATACCTTTAGGAACTCATATTTAAACTTCCATCTACTGAAGTCTGTAAAACATTGAACAAGAAACACACCAAACTGTTCAGCATTGGCACAACAAGTTGCTCCTAGTCTCTTAACAATCAAATACTCATAGATAAAGCTTGAGATTTCATGAAATGATGCTTAAATTACAATCAAAATAGGGTTTATTTGTTTCAGTATCACGTAGAAAGAAAGCCAGGTTATATACCATCAGTGATGTAAAAAGTTTGATGCAAAAGCTGCAAATTTATGCATGCTAATATGAAAAGTGCCACATTTCTATTCCTCTGATGCGCATGTTCTAGACAAAGTGCTGAGAAAAGCTATAAAGTGTTAACAAACCAACTCATTAAAATGGGAAGTAGCACCTTTCTGGCCACCATAGTGAGGAGCCGTGTCCCAGAATTCATCACGCATTTGCTTGAGCTCTGTCCTAGTTATTGGCTGTGTATGCTTCCAAGGCTTGGGCTTCCGAAGTTTCTTGGTAGTCTCTGGTATCAAATGGACCCAAATCAAAATTTCTAAATATCTAGAGGTGCAAAGCCCAAATATAAAAACCCTTAGGCAGCATGTGCCAAACATATTTAGATTATTGAAAAGTGAGATTCACCAATAGCGATTAAAAATTATAAATTAAGTTGCAAAATAAAATGAAGTATTCAAATTATTCCAGATAATTATGCACGTATGCCAAAATGCAATATTCAAGTATGACCAATATGGAGGCGTACCACAATTTTGTTATACCAACTAAAGAAGAACGTAGATAGCTTATCAAACAAGAAGGAGAAGAAGAAGAAGAATGTAGATAGTGAAACTATAAAAGAAACATAAATGTAACTGGAACGTGCAAAACTGCAAGTTCCTTTAGGCTACGTTTAGTTTGTCAGAAAATGAAAGAAAGAAAAAGAAATAGAAAAGGAAACAGAAAAAAAAATGAAATAGAAAAATAAATAAGATTCTCCTTGTTGTTTGGTTCAAAGAGAAACTTTAAAAAAAAATAAGAGGACAAAATAATCAATTAAAATTAAGAAAATTAAGGGAAATTTTTTTTTTCCAAATTACTTCCATTCCCATACCATGATTCCATGTAGCAGTAATATTTTCTCATTTTCTCAGGTTAAGGAAGAGAAAAATGGAGAGAAAAATTTTAGCCTTATTTAGCTCATGTATCCCTCAAGTTTCTTTTCAATCAATTTTTCTGGAAAAATAATTTTCTTTCCTGTTTCTTTTCTTTTCTCACTCAAACTAAACATGGCTTTCTATGATATGCACAATAACTCACACCAATGGACATAAAATTTGCTATTCGCAATACAACCAATTTCTAGATAAGTGCGTTGGATGGTCATTTCCAAAGAGGTGCCACTCAATGGTTACTTGCAGATTTACACCAACGATTCTGTGTGTCATTGACAATCACATACACGGATATTGTTTAATTGAGTTAAGTAGTACCTATTTTAAGAAGAAGACAAGAATATCTATCTCACCGAGTAGAGCCACAGCAACCTTTAGAAGAACAGCTTAAACTTCAATGCACAATCCATCTTTTGCAAGGGACCTAGTTACCTTAAAGAACGTGATATTCAGTCACCTTTGGCAAAGAACATCCCATCCTCACTGTACCTCCTCAAACCCATGGTTCCAACCACATACTAAGATTTGTATAATGTTCAACTTCAATTTGTACTTCGTCTCTAAATAATGTCCCCGTATCACTTTGCTAAAGGACCTAAAACTCCCAGTATTGACACCGGATACAAGTCCAATACTCCTTAGCAGAAAAATCTGAATCTTACTCGCAGGATACACCTTCTGAATGAAGTACAAGTGAATGATGATCAAACTTGACATGTGGACTGGCCATCGACACCCTCCACCTCTCTCTTTTGATGGTTAATCGAGACTGGCCTAGGGTTCAAAACATCCTGCCCCCTGTACCACACATAACTTTTCTCCCGCACAATCATCTGCAAATTAGGAATCCTAGCATCTTAAGCATTCAAATAAGATGCTTTGACCACTTGGCTTTTCCGTGCATCCGAATGTGTGCATGTGCCGGCATGTGAGAGTGAGCAAGTCAATATGAATGGTACAACGTAGTCTCAACAAAACCAACAATCCGCAGCCTAAACTATAAGTATCAGGTAAAAGACTCCACAAGAACTGAATTAAACTCAATTTATACACCTGCAGGATATCTAAATAATAATAATAAGCAAATTACATCCTGCAAACAAAATTCAGACCTTTGATTATTTAAAAAAAAATTTAAAAAAATCTACCCAAATCACAAAACCCTAATATAAAGAATCAAAATTAAAAAAAAAAACAGACAAAATTACTTCAAATCAAACAAATCATTAACTAAATGATTCATCGGCTTCACATTGTGCGAAATTCAACCATAATTCTCCATAACCGAATCAAAACCCCACGTCCTACAAACCAAATCAAGAACCACGATTTCTTTATACAAAACCCTACTACAATCAACAATCACACCACGGAAAACTATCCAGCGTTGAAAAAAACAAAACAAACAAATAAAATTCAAGAAAAATGAAGAAGAGCAAAGGTGAGATTTTTAATCTAGAACCTTAAAGAAATTGAGGGTTCACCTTCTCCCTGGGACTGCGAAGATCCAGCACAACCCATCGCTCTCCCTCTCCCTCCCTCCTCCCTGTCGCTCTCTTAACTAGTCGGGTCAATAATGAGAGAAAAAGAGGGGAGTTTCCAAAGGAGCACACCATTTTTCATAGTGAGCCCACTTTCCAACTGAAAGACCCAACTAAAAAGAACTATATATTGGGCTCACTAGGAAAAATGGAGAGATCAGACCATCGCCTGATAACGGGTCGGAAATTGGATCCGAGTTGGATCCGAATTGGATCCGAATCTGAAATTGGAGGCGAGAGCGCTCACCGGCTGTGCGGTCAACCCAAGTGGAGGTTGTTGGACTCTGCTCTCTCTCGCTTTGCTGAGAAAGAAATAAATAAAACATGCGATATTTGTTTATTTATTTATTTATTTATTATTGATGTATAATAACTAGCATCTCATTATTAAACACATTATTCGTTTTTTCTTTCAGGTGGGTCCCACAATTTGAATTCCAGAGTTGCCCTTTTAAGGTTTGTTGCATTGGGCTCGAGTTCGATCGCTTTGTATACTAAGGACCCGATTAGTTCATGCAAGGTGTCTTGGAATATAAATTGAAAAATATAGAGAATCAATTTTTCACTGTATTTCTATTTTTTTTTATGGATTTGCTCGTGAAGACTTGATTTACTGAAAGTTCTTTCTTTTTTATACAAATAGACTCAATATTTTTTGCGTTGAATCAAGCTGAAAATATAAAAATTATTATTTTTTAACAACTAAGAGGCCAATTGGTTCATAGTGATTTTTCTCTACTTTTTATGGACCACTTTAAATGATCACTTTCAATGAAACAATTAATGAAAATTAAGAGTAAACTTTGCATAACCATTTTTCATAAAATAATCAAAAAAATTATAAAAAAAAAAGTCACTGGATCTTACCAATTCAATTTTCATTTTATACTTTTCATGAACCAATCAGGCCCAGAAAAAGAATAGCATAAATTTCTAAAAAAAAAAATAATTAGCAAAGGGATTAGAATTATTGGAAGAAATTGGAATCAATAAATTCTTCCATAATATGTGTTATGTCAATTTCTAAGTAAGATGTAGGGTCATTATCTTTATTATTGAGAATAAAGGCTTGTCTCCATTTGGTGTCATTGTTATCTCTTTGCATTGATAATGAGGGACCTCATAAGTTATAGTGGCATGAAGAATCCTTCTAATTTTAGATTAATCAAAGAAAATAAAGGATAGGGATATATTTATATATTTCTTAAAGTAGAGATGTATTTTGAAGGAAGATCATGTCTTTTTCTAATGCTTATGGTTGATCAATTACATTTCTTTTCATTTTACTAAATGTATCATTGTGTGGTCCACGAATAAAGAGTGGTGTCCCAACAAATAGCTTTGAGGATTAGAAACCGCAATTGTAGTTGCATTGGCATGCTTGCGAAGAACAATTATAGAAGTAAGAATGATGATTTTTTTTTTCTAAACAAAAAATTACAATTAAAAACAAAATAAAAATGCATGCGACATATATTTTTGCATTTTACACGGGGCATACCACTTGTATTGTGGTGCATGCAGAGCACAACGTGTTATGCCATACTCAACAAGGAGATGTATGGGGGCAGATCTACTTTTATATCGGGTACAGTGCTCCTATCTCGAAAATAAAATTTAACTTAGTATTGTAATTTTTACGAGTATATCTCCCCTTATTTTTTTTCTAGTATGCTTTCTTTTAGTCAAGACAAAATTCTATTTTTGGTCCTTCAATATTGTCTTTTTTCCAATCGCCTCTCTTGAAACTCTTTTCTGCAATCTGTCGTTATAAGTTTTCCTTTATTTCTTATCCTTCGGATGTCAGTTGATTGTTTCCGTAATTTAGATGTATGTTTTTCTTGTTATTCAAAAAACATATCAATCGAGATAAAAGCTCTAGAAAAAATATTAAATTACCACTAAATTATTTATTGACTTATATATATATATATATATATATATATATATATATATATATATATATATATATATATATATATATATATATATATATATATATATATATATATGGATTACTGTAGGTGAGCCGCCAGCTCAGGAAAAGTTACGTGAGCAAGCGGCAAAACTATAATGATTCAATTATTTTTCTTCAATTTTTTTTTTTTACAATTACTATCTCTACATTCTTAACTTCTTTCGGATTAAATTTCATAAATTTTGGAGTTTATTTACTCTTTCATCAAGTGCATACAAAATATTTTATTCTTTGAAAATTATTAATTTTGTGTTAACTTGATGGAGTACCAAATCAAAACTAAAACCCAAGAAATTGGTTATGAGTGAACCCTAGGGGGTCGAGATCATAATCCAAAAGATTTTTTTTAAAAAAGATTATTGGAGATAGTAGAAATGAACTGCAGCTCAGATAAATTGCGTGAGTTGTCAGCTCATTTCTATTTTTCTCATATATATATATATATATATATATAGAGAGAGAGAGAGAGAGAGAGAGAGAGGGAGAGAGGGAGAGGGAGAGTTTGACCGAGGGATGTAAGATATTGTACAATCAAAAATTAGTATTTTTCTATCTATTTGATAGAAAACCAAATCAAAATTAGATTAAATCCAAATTCAAATAAAATAAATGAGTTTTACTCATTTCTTAATAGTCGAAGGGATCTCAACTTTAAAATTAATTAAATAAATAAGGGATATGATTGTGTAGCTATCAATTGCAACTAGCAAAATAAAAAAAATAAGAAGTGGAAACAAATTACTCTAGTCGACAACTTTTCTTCTTCTCATTTAATTTTGGTAATTGATCCTCTGAGACTTTTTATTTTTAATAAAAATTAATATCTATTTTATATTTCCAATTAACTATTCTCACGTCCTAAACCCCTCTCCACCCCCAATTTCTTTATAAAATGAGAATAAAATAAAATAAAATAAAAGGCTATGCAGTACTTTTTCCTCTTTCTTTTCCTTTTTTTTTTTTTTCCTTGTTATCTGCAATCCTAGTAATTCGCAATTATTATTATCAAAGAATCACAGAAGTGTGTTAGTTATACCAAACTTGTATTAAAAATTAATTCCATAAAGTCAACCTCAGTGAGTAATACTTTTTGTAATTGTGAAATATAAGACATCAAGGACTTTTGAATTGTTTTAAGGGGTTTTTACATATTTGTCTCTTAAATCTTTAAAAATTAGAATTTAGTTCCTCAAATCTTCATATTTATAATTTAGTCCCCAGATCCTTTAAGTAACCCCACTTTAATCCTCCAGCCATATTTTTTGTCCGAATTTTCCATTATACCCCTGAGTTACTTCACTTTAGTTCTCCCTTTACTCTTCCTCCTTTCTTCATTTTCTTATTGGATTTCCCTCTCAATTCTTCTCCTCTCTCTTTTCCCTCCGAATTAACGTTTAAAGCGAAGTAATTCAGGGGAATCCAATAAGAAGATGAAAGAGAGAGATGAGAAGAATAGAGAGGGAACCCAATAAAAAGAGAAAAAGAAGAGGAAGAGGTAATAGAGGACTAAAGTGAAGTAATTCAGGAGTATAACGGAAAATTCGGACCCAAAATATGGCGGGGAACTAAAGTGAGGTAATTTAAAGGATTTGGGGGACTAAATTATAAATATGAAGATTCTGGAGACTAAATTCTAATTTTTAAAGATGTAAGGGACAGATATGTAAAAACCCCTCGTTTTAATTATCACAATTTATCACGAAAGCAAACCTTTTTTTCTAACCTAAATTGTTTTAATTCTTTTGTAATCTATCAAATTACACATTATACATCACCCATAATCGAGATTCCTTAAGCTTCTAGCTTAAAAACATTCACCTACAAAACTATCTAATTTCTCACAAGTAGTATTGAAATTGACATACTCATTAACACGTTTGCCTCTAGCCTTGGAACCTGATTCATGCACTCCCTACTCTCTAGTAATAAAAACTAAATTTGAATATTTAATTATCTTTTGATCTATTATAGCATAAATTACTAGTTATTCGATACAGCAAGGAATCAGTCGACATTGTTTCTATAAGGACCTGTTTGGATAGTTGAAGTAGAGTAAGTAGTAAAGAAAATTAGAAGTAGTTTTCAAAATAGAAGTTTATAAAGGAATATAATTTTAGTGTTTGTGTATTAAATATTAGAACTAAAAAAGTGGACCAGCAAGTAGAATTAGTAATATTTTACTATTTAATAAATATAATAATAATATTCTATTGTTATATGCACTATATTTGAAAAGTAATCACGATAGTTGAATAAAATATATTATTTTGATATGCTCATAAAGTTTTATGAGCTCATCTCTTAAAAAATGAGGTGAAGAGTGTTGGTACTTTAATGTATAAATAAAGTGGAGGTTACTAATTCTGTGGTTGCAGATTGAAACATACAGAATTGTTTTAGATTAACACAAGATGACAGATTTGTAGTTACACAGAATTGCTACTGTTATCTGTAATTAGGTTTATGTTTATATATATTTCCAGTTTTGAAGTAGAAGAAGACTGTTTAAAGAAAAAATCATCAAACTGTTCTTCTTTATCTAGTATACTATCCTAATCAGAAAAATAAGAAACTGGATTATGAAAAACCTGGTTCAGA